>JAVTVY010044987.1:0-203858 GCA_036873755.1 Hanleya hanleyi
ATTCTGGGGGTGATCAAATTTATTAGAACAGGAAGCTAACAAAATGGTCCAAACTCCCGCAGATAATCCATTATTTCTTTGTTATTTCAATAAATTTCTCAAAATTATTAGATCAGCTGATTGAATTGTCTCCAAAATTGGTGTGGATTGAATTTTTGTAGGCGGTTGAATTAATAGAGGGATTCCTATTTGGAACATGTCTGTTCAAGAAATGAACCTGTAGATTGAACACATGTAGATATCACAGGGTGAGTGAGTGAATAGAATTTAACGTCGCTTTCAACAATATTTCAGCTATATCACGACGAACCAACTAAGCACCACCCAGCCCAGTTGTGTTCCTGCTACTTCAAAGAAGAAATCTTTGAAGCAGCATGGAACCAGACACCCTCCATCCACCCTATAAAACATGGAGGACAGCGCACAAGACACAGACAGGACACTCACATGGTGCAATAAAGACAAGTGATATTACAGTGCTAGACACCACATTATCAAGTTCCTGTTGCTTCTCAGCAAAATGCATTGAAGCAACAGGAACCTGAACCCACCCAACCACCCGCTGTAGATATCACAGATAAACATGTACGTTTTAAGGGCACTGTTGTTTGAACTCGTAAACACCTTTGAACAGAAAGCACACAAACTCCCTGTTTCATGTCACCCATGCATTGTGTTTGAACACAAAATCACAAGCAATTGAAAGAAGATAAAATGAAACGTAAAATTTCTTTTCTCAGAACCTAAGTACTCTGAATTCTCAATTCCCTTAGAAATTGTAGAATGTTTGAAGTCTTTTTAGCTCCATGAATTCCAATCAACTATTAGCACTGGGATTCCACTGTATATAAGGAAATTTTATACGTCATAAAATTGATCAAAACAAAAAGTGCAAAATCTTTGCCCGAAAAAAGGATCCAAAATTAACCTTGAACACTTTTAAGGACGGTCAATCTTAATTAAGAGCCTGAAGGAATTGATAATGACAGCTAGCTAGAGCTCACCAAGGATAGCCACAACCATGCCTTTCTTCAGTATCTCCATCGATCCACTGCACAGGAAGTACACGTAGTTAATAGCATCCCCCTTATGCATGAGATACTCCCCCGGGGCGCAGAAGTTTCTCCGAATTTGTAGCGATATTGATTTGAGACAGCCCTGAGTGGCGCTGTCAAATATGGGCAGACAGAGGATCTCCTTATTGAGGTGTAGACCAATCTCTCCTCTCATCTCCTCTGGGAAGTCCTTTAAAACCTGTGCACATCAAATGAAGACACAATTAAATTACGTACGGGTACTCAACATAGGTATGGCTAGTATTTGTCTGAGTGTTGCTTAAACTACACGAATTAAAGGTGTGATTCCACTCAGGCCTTCCTTCATTAATGCAATAACAATTAATGTCTCACTGAAAAGCAGTACCACTAGCTGCCTGGTCTGTAGCAGCAGTTTGGGGTTGTTTCACTCCTTTTTCAACCTAGATGATTAAATGTAGGGAAATACCTATTTCTTCTAATTTTTGAACAGCATTTTTAGACTTTGTAATAGAAAAAAAATACATCTTTAAATCAACTTAGGCTAAATACTGTGACATAAATAGGTTATTTATCCCAAGAACTGAAAATACAGCTAGTGATATTTGTAGAATGTTAGCAGAATTTCTCTCCACAGTAGCCTGAAGTTAAGTTTTGTCATCTGAATATTAGAAGAAATAGAGTATTTTTAACTTGTGAGAACTGGCATCATTCCAACTTCAAGTTGTCAAAATATTCATTCCTCCGGAGGACACTGACCCATGATAATATAAACAGGGAATGGTTTTGAAGTGTTTAAACTGTGTTTTGAAATGATCGATTTATCAGAGACATTACTCTACGTGTATCTGTAATAAAATGCATTCTCAATATGAATTTTGTTCTGTTCAATAAAGATTATATGGAATGACCATCATAACTTGTTCTTGGAATATGGATGGAAAAAAATGAGTGAAGATCAACTCATAGTAATTAGTACCTGGAAGAATTTACCTTCAACTGTTTTTTAGCCGAAAATATTGATTTTTTGAGTAGGACTTTGACTGTTTTCTTAGTTGTTAGTCATACATGTTTGTTAGCAAATTTGAATTTGAAAAAATTGATTGTTGAATGGAATCTGAAAACATGTTGACAAAGTTTCAAAAGCATCTAGTGAAAACTGTTGGATTACAGTTAATTCCTAACACCTAGTAATTTTGACAAAATTCAATAACTCATGATATGCACATCCACAAACCATATTAAATATCTGTATAAACTTGCAGAATTATCCAATGAAAACTGTTTGACTATCCTACTTCTTCTAATTATTCAGACAGAAAAACTGAAGTTCAGTTATCTTACAGAGAAATTCTGCTAACATTGCACAAATTTCATCAGCTATCTTTTTAGTTGTGGGGATAAATAACATATCCAAGCCACAGTATTTAGGCTCTGTTTTTTCTGCTTTTAAGTCAAAAATTGCTGTTTGAAAAAATTAAGAGAAAAAGGAAGGGTAGTTGCTTTCACAAGAACACTATATGGTGGAAAAGATGCAGAAAATCATCAAATGTTCAAAATGTTTGCAGATCTCCAAGGCATAAAAACATAGTCTTCATCCGTGTCAATGACAGACAGCTTTCTGGTTTAGAAACAGTTTGTTTCTTTGAAGCAACAACAGTTCTGAGAAAAATTTCAATTTCAACGAAAAGCTTTTTATTTTCAGTTTATCTTCAAAGAGTTGTGAAAACCACTTCAAGAAAAGCTGATTAGCGAAGTGCTTGTCTAACAATTCAATTTAACATGATCAATAGAATCATGGTACATGTAATTAAATCTCAAACATTCTCCGAGGAGCATTTCAGTGTGAAAACAGAGCTAATTTGGTTTTATATGGTATCAGGCATTAGTGTAAATTCATGAGCTCCAGGCTGGTCTTATCTTTGAACTTCTCACAACTTGACAAATAAATATTCTTCAGGGAATTCCATTTGAACTAGGCCAAGACAAGCCAGGCCAAACATATGTATCAGTACTGCCAGACTGCAGTCTACAACTATTGAGTCACAGTTAATTCTGTAATTATTCACCTTTTAAATGTTGACAAAATTACAGAATTTACTTCTTAACGGCAAACATGACAACACATGTACACTGATTGGCTCACTGACCTCGTTAATTTCAATACCATGATTCATTGACCACATGGTCTGGAAGTACTCGTACATCCGCTGTTTTAGGGGCTTGGGAATGTGGTAAGTATGGAAGAAATCTTTCAGGTCTTTGGTTTTGGCATGGTAAGAAGCACGTCGGGAGTACATTCGCTGGATGATGGCTGTCACATTACCAAACACAACAGCATGCATCATAGCTGAAAGACAACCACAGCAGACAAAAGTTAGTTATAACAAGATTGAGCCCAGATATATCACCATATTATTGCTCTACAATTGTGCTGGAGTGTCAAACATGAAATTCTTTTGAAATTAGCCATAATTTTGATTTTTCTATCTAAATATATGTACATGTATTTGTATAATGTGGAAGAAACAAATTTTTTTTTTTTGGTAAAATGTTGTTAGTAGTGATGTTGTTGCATTCCCAATCAGCTTAAAACCAATTATTCTGCATAATTATCCTTTTGGATGGCATAAACATACAATTCTTATATTCAAGATTATCATCCCCCGAGAAAAACATTTGAATGGGTAGAAAAAAAATACGAAAACTTCATTTCCATAATGATAACTCCAGCCAACTTGTCGCCCACCTTCAATCATGTCAATATTATCAATGCACACATTCACCTGCAATTAGGCATAGCGGGTTATTTTTAAATAAATTTATTACATGTAAACAAATCAAAGCACAATTAAGTTCTTCACAAGTCAAGTACAATATGATATAAAACAGCATATAATTTGTCATCATTGAATTTACGGAAGAGTCAAAGGTGTCTGAAATTGTGACCAGATTCTGTCAGGCGGCGGCCATCTTTGAAGGTGAATTGGTGTGATATTTTCACTATTTTCTTCAATTTCGGCTACGAGTTGAATACTCCTGATATTGAATTTATGAAGCAGAATGTGAAACAAAATATATAAATATAAATTTTTCATCTCTATAACCAAAACATTGTATGTGTTTATTACTAAGATGAACAAAAGTGAACATGGTTATTTGGGATGAATACGTGCTTAGCTAAAATTATGAATATTATCGCCCCAGTTCTTCAAACAGTCCAAAGAATTTTTTCAGTCAATTCCGGCACACTGTCTCCATCTTCAATTATGGAAACATTAATGGAAAAATAAAGTATAGTCACTCTCAAAGTCAAACAGATACTTCTGGTGACGTGATTTCAGTACCTGCTGCAATGGAGACTCTGTAGATGCCAAAGACGACTGAACTTCCAGACACAAAATACTCAAAATAAATACTTTAATGTCCACAAAGAAACTACCATGCGGAAATACCAACAAAAAAAATTCTTCGAGTGGAATTCCACATATTCGCGGAGGTCGTATATCGTATCACTTTCTATACATCCTGTCAAGAGGCAAAGTATTGCCATTATCCAATATCAAGGAAAAGTAACGAAATGTAGAATCCATCTTTAACCAATCAAAATCCAGAATAATAATGGTAACAGTACATTTCAACCAATCAGAATGAAGAACATCCTTAATTTTGAAATACTTAATTAATTTCTGATCATACCTACCTCCAACTAACATGGCACATATGGAGAATATTTTTTCTATGTTCGTGTTGGCGGACACATTGCCGAATCCAACACTCGTCAAACTGCTACAAGTAAAATACAACGATGACACATAGGAACTGAGCAGAGAAGGCAGGTTTGTCTTGTTAAATACAGGTTCGTCCAGTCGTTCTGCCAGCTCAAATAACCAACCTGAAAAAAAGGGACAAATGGAGATTGGTAAAGACAAAGATCTTGATAACAATATCATTATCAGGGTTCATACACTTAAACAGCAGGAAGAAATTCCAGAAGTTCTCCAGGTCAATAATTTCAATTCTCCAGGAGTCTTTATGACAATATCAAAATCGCAACAAAGACGAGCAAATTCAAAGTTTAGGAACAAATTTTGGCACAGAAATGCGTGGCATCAGATCGCTGGTTTTTCCAGGTGTTTCCAGGAGTTTAACTTTTTTAACGCATTTTCCAGGAATTTCCAGGTGGCATATGAATCCTGCATTATACATTTCGCCAAGATGACAACAAACATTCACAGAAACTATATGATGGGTTGGATTTTCTTCCAGTTTTCTATACAGGCCAATGAAAATCCAGGATCACCTTTTGAAAATTTGAATTGACCAATCAGTTTTCTTTCGGTTAAAACTGGAATATTTCCCATGATGCACTTTTGTTTCTATAAAATTCCAATAACAGAGTTGGATATTTATTGGTAAGTATTAACAGCAAAAATCACTTTTCTACCTCATGACCTCGGATGTCTGATTTCTATCAACTGCTTGAAAACAAAACAGAAAAGTAATTTGAAGAGAGCGCCATGATGCCAGCGACGTCATGTTAGAGCTTCACATAGCTTTCAAAACAACGCCCGACATAGAAAACTGGGACCTTTGGAATGTCGACCGTTACATGAAATCATGACGTAACACTGATGGCACATTCTTTGGCTGCCTTTTCTGTTTTATATTCGAGCAGTCGAGTAGAAGACCAAAATCGGATTTCCAAAGCAGTCACACAGAAAAGTAATTGTTGGTACAGGTATCACTTACCTTACTACCAATCAGGCTATGCCGTCAAGTGTTTTATTTCATATATAATATCAACATGAGTACATTAGCTCTTTAAAACAGCTCATGCATTAATCCATAATCTTATTCATATAGGCTAATTTTACACAAGCACATGCCATTACAAATGACGAAACATTTTCAATGTTGTACAGCTCTTACAAGATCAGCTTCCCAGCTTTTCATGAAAACAAAATTCCCTGATTTTCCCTGATTAATTTCCCAAATTCCCTGAGAAATATTTCCTCCATGATAGGGTTTTAGCAATTAGAACACTAAGATACATAGTCACATTGCCTGCAGTTATGAAAGAATTAGTCCTGATAAAAGTTCAAGGTATGCTAGACAAGCCCTTAATGAGGTGTTAAGAAGGAAAATGTGCATCCTTGGTGTGTACCAAAAAGCCAACATAGCCACATGTGATTCCTCTCTTGCTACTCAATTTCCCTGAGTTTTCCCTGATGTTGAGTATTTTTCTCAAATTCCCTGAGTTTTCCGCGACTGGAAAACTGGAAAATCATTTTCCCTGATTTCCCCGAGTGGCTGGGAACCCTGAAGATGGTGATCTCTACATGCAAGTATAACATTTATATTGTTATGAATGATTATCTTGGTTGCAGGGGTCCAGCTACGGAGCAACTTAATTAATTCTACTATTTGAAAGATGTTGAAAATTACTGCAGCTTATAGTTACACGTACTGAACAATAAATTATCATGTTCACTCAAAGAAATGCTTCAAATCCCCAAAATGTGTAATCATTCTGAATCACTAAATTAGAAAACATGGTTGTTTCAATATATTATTCTTTTCACTGTGTATTCATGGCAGCCATCTTGGATTTGGATTTGAAATGCATCCCAAGTACAGGTCAGGTCTCTGTTTGCAGGCTGAAAGTCGATCAGTTTCTGTATAGCATACCATACACAGGCTATATAACCAATGAGCCAGCAGTGTAAACTTATCATGGCAGACACCTTGGATTCGATATGGACACCTGCATAATACTCACCCACGGACCAGTTAGCTGGGCTGTCGTCCAGTTCCTGTTTGCCAATTGCATACCATATACAGGCTAACCAATGAGCCAGCAGTGCAAACATCATCATCATCAGGGCAACGACAACTGCGCTATACTGAGAGAATCGCTCAATCTTCTGGAGGAGGCGTGCCAATCGTAACAACCGGGCCACTTTGAGCAGGTGAATTAAACTACCCTACAAGCATAATGAAATGTACATCACAGTTAGCAATAAGGAATATTCATTCTACATAACATACAGTTTTTTTCAGCAAAAACAAAACAGGTCTGATGCCATTCTAAGCTTGCTCATTCAGTCTTCTGAAGGTCCTTCGTCCATTCTATCGACTGGCT
The DNA here is from genome assembly GCA_036873755.1 of Hanleya hanleyi. Taxonomy (NCBI): domain Eukaryota; kingdom Metazoa; phylum Mollusca; class Polyplacophora; order Lepidopleurida; family Hanleyidae; genus Hanleya; species Hanleya hanleyi. Next base: position 7,180 of record JAVTVY010044987.1, read on the forward strand.
GTCCTCTATTTTAGACAACACTAAAACCTGGTAGTAAAGATGCGATAATCTGTGTTGAAAACTTGACCTGGACATTGTCTGTTGCCGAGCAGTTCTCAAGTTATTTCCTGGAAACAAATTAAGGATTTGCCACCAGGGGGTGCCATCTGTAGGTGTAAGTCAGCAAAACACAATCCCAATCAACATCTGAAGGCATGGTAAATGCATACCATCAGGGCTTTATATTACGCTAATTTGGGCACACCCTCTATTAGATTACGCTAATGTGCCCAAATTAAAAATACATGTAAGATGGATTAATAACAGGATGCAAATTGCTGAAAAGGTTAAAAAAGTAACCAGTTATTAATTTCCTGTTGAATACTCGCCAACAAACTAAATATTTTGAACATTTTTAGAATTCTTTCTCTCCCCAAACTTCATATAATTTGGGCATATTTAATTTGGGCACACCCTTAAAAGGTGTGAACAACATGTAATATAAAGCCCTGACCATATTTGAGAAGATTCCGATGAGTGGTTTTCAATTTATTGCCCGAAAATGAACTTCAGAAGAACGAAGAGATAGATGGTATGACACATTAGGGTGGACAAGCGGAATCCAGTATACATGTACCCCCTACTACATACTAGGGGTATGAAAAAGTTTCCACACACAGCTGTGGGGAATAATCTGATTTCTTCATGTGGTTATCTCCCCTGTCCTCTCCCCGGAAACATATTTTTGAAGTAATATGTAGATTTATATAGATCAGGGAAAACGTTCCATGAATATTATGGAGAATACAGGAAAATTATTATGTAAATGATTTGACCACCACTGGATTTTAGAAACCAATTACTATAAGAAGGCCCATAATAGAGAGAGAGAGAGAGAGATAATTAAGGTTTAATGTCGCGTTCAGCAATATTTCAGCTATATAGCGATGATCAGCAATATTTCAGCTATATAGCGACAATCAAACCAAATTCCAAGTACTCAAGCTAATAACTTTAAGTAATCCAACACATTTAATAAAACATACACACATTAAAACTTATGCAACAAACCGATTTCTCTCAAATAACCCAAGATGCAATTCCATCACCCGACTAAAAAGATCTTCCAAAGTAGTCACTCCATAAAAAGCATCTCTTACAATCTTAAAATCAATGCATTCGATAAGAATATGTTTCACCGTGAGATCTTCATGGCATGGAATACACCTTGGGACTGGCTCTTTTTTAGTAAATGTTCATGAGTTAATCGTGTATATGGCTGATTCTACATCACCTGATCATGGCTTGACCTATTTTCATAATTTCAATAATGGTGGCCTAGCTCTGAGCAATGCTAACACACATGTCCATGTACATGATTAGAACAAGCAAATAATTCAGGAAAGACCTCTGATTGGACATGTCAATGGTCAGAAATCAGACCAATACAAAATGAAACAGTATGAAAGAAACAGCGAGTCGAGGTGACAACAGTGATCCACTTAACCAGCAATTTCATCATTCCAGGACAATGGGCGTGAAATAGAGTATTTATGGCTGCAGTTGAAGTTCACGTCATTGACAATCTTCCTGTATTATGGAATGGTCAGGGTAATTGAATAACGGTCGTCGTCCTTTGCACGTCCACGAATTTTCGATAATGACTTTATTCAGTGGACTGTGTGCAAGGCCGGTTGGCGGCTAAAAATATGGATTCCGCGTGAAACCCGACAGACCATCAGAGCGAGGTGTGCGATCATACAATGAAAAATCTGATTTAAGCCGTCAAAACCAGATGACAGAAATACACAAAATGCAGGCTAATTCTGTCAGTTTACGTAGATCACCACCAACGACCTTTTATCCCCGACATACGTCTGACAGTTGCGAGATTCAGTACACGTTCCCAACATGTAATTTCTATCAAAGGCTATATTGGCAACAAAGAAATTCCACTAATGTCTTACATACTGGAAAAATCTATATACGGGCACTGACCGGGTTAGCATGGAATAATAACACTCAGGTTAACGTCTGTAGTACTGTAAGCTTCATTTGAAGCTGCAAGGTTGGTTCAGTCATTTTATATATAGAAAACAAATTATTTGTAGATTGTGAAAGTCGGTTAACTTATAATAAACTTGTTTCAGTTTTGTCACTTTACTCTCTCTGACTATATTTACCTTGTCAATTGTTACTTGTTTCTTTATCTCCCTAGTATAATCCGTGGCGTGTCCGACTCCTCCTACTCCTCCTCCGCTTTACTCACTGCACAGTGGGTCGCATAGGTGTGGCATGGGATAGGGTGGGGCGAGAGACATGGGGTTTTCGCTACCTCAGATTCCATGGGCCATTTACTGGCTTGCACCCTACAGTAGAATGGGTCGACTGCGCATGCGCTTTGAGTAGTGCGCAATGAGTAGTATAGAAAGGGCACGCGATCTCCATATCCCTATATCGCATAGGTGTGGCGCGGGATAGGGTGGGGCGAGAGACCTGGGGTTTTCGCTACCTGAGATTCCATGGGCCAGGCTTGCACGCTACAGTAGAATGGGTCGACTGCGCATGCGCGATGCGTAGTATAGAAAGGGCACGCGATCTCTCTATCCCTATAGGTGTAGCGCGGGATAGGGTGGGGCAAGAGACCTGCGGTTTTCGCTACCTGAGATTCCATGGGCCGACTGCGCATGTGCGATGAGTAGTATAGAAAGGGCCCGCGATCTCCCTATCCCTATAAACTGACCCATGGGGATGAATGAACCCATGGGGGTGAATGAGCCATGGGGGTGAATGAGCACTTGTATTATAGTAAAGAAAGAGACCAGTTTTACATACAAAATAATATTTCACTCTTGGTGCCACATACAAAGGGTAACACCTTTAAGACTTTAATTTATAATAGAAAATTTTGACCTACATGTATAGCTGTGTCCTGTTATTAAGGTGATCCTGTGATTTTGGACTTTTTCCATGTTTTCACCCATTTTTCCTTCTATCTCTCTTTCCTACATGTAAGTTAAGTCCCAGATCATTAAGTCGTCTAGTCGAGAATTTTCCAGAGGAACATCCATCAAATTTGGTCAATTTTGATAAACATTGGAATTATCTTCAAATACGGTAATTTCCCTAATAATTCACCTTCCAAATTTAATTCGAAAACGGCCGATTTTTCCACTGTCGTGATTTTTAATATCCCCGTGAAACAATACATTCGAACACTCCAGTTTTCGTCGCGGAGTTCGTGCCGCTGAAAGTCAAGTGAATTTTTTTCTTATTTTTTGTTATATGTCTCATTTTCTTTAATAAACAGATGATATGGTAGGACAAAGATATAAATGTTTCCCTCTGTTTGTCCCTGTCAGGGCTTCAGCGTATGTATGTACACAACTGCTTTGTCGAGGGAGCCATTATTTAATTTCTTCAGACCTGCATAACGTGCCCCATACATTTTGACTGCAGCACGGGATCAGTTGAGTATTTCATTTGAGCTACGGAGAGATGTCAATAGACATTGATGTTGGTGTTTTATTCACTCGCCAATCCAGAACAACGTTTCCATGTAATAAAATGACGGACTTGTTTCCAACAACATGATAATCCATTGTTAGTTTGAAAAAAGAAAAGAGAGAAACAAAAAAAACTTATGCAGAGTACCCTCGTCTCGACAGTCTGTGTGAACGAAACGATCGTTGGTGTGTCGATTACGCAAATCCGAAATGGCCAGAATGAAAAGTCGGTCAGATGAAACGAAAGTTCCAACCACTTCTCTGCCAACTTTTAACCAAATTACTGAGCTGGTGTAACTTGACTACAATTGTTTTAGAAGCGACACTAAAGTCAAAACGCACATGTCGTGCTTTTAGGCGTGTCACCTCTTTGCACTGGAATGGGACAAGCCGTTTCAACTCTTGACCTTGCAAATTCCCGCCAAGTTTATTTGTTTACGTTAAGTTTTACTATGATGATTTCATTGGCTGAGAACAGTCAGCGGGTCGCAAATTACCTTTTCTGGGGCGAGCACATGATCTTATTGTGTCACGCAAAATAGACTCGTCCATGCCAGCCTGCACATGGTTTCACGTGCCCATCAGTCAAAATATAATTAGGTGAGGTATCCCAGATATTACATCAGACCACGTGCGGTCTGTAAATAGACTAGGATTTTCCCATGTCTGTTTTTCGTCGGCATTATTCTCTGTCATTATTTCCTGTACATTTTCGGCCTGCTCGGATTTCGCTGCCTGATAAACTAAACACAAAATTACTTTGGTGACTAAACACTTCATGTAACAAAAATTCACTCGCCACTTTGGCTTTGTCTATTTTTAATCGACACATTGGGCAAGTAACTGAACAATTCAGTCGCCAGTCGTCATTTTTTAATCGCCTTTTGGCGAGTTGTCGACTGGGTTTCGTGAGCCCTGGGTCTCAGAGTCTTTTAAATGAACTATGATAGAGATATCAAACATAATACACGGTTATCAAGATCACAACGATCCCGATGAAGCGGTCCGCCATTTTGGATCTTCCGTGAAAATCAGCGTAACATATAATTCGAACATAAGCGTTTTTCTGGAATAAGCGCGACGAATAATTCGTAAGTAGCCAATTTTTGGAGTTGCGAGTTTCACCACTCCATCGTGAATTATTAGGGAAATTACCGTAGTTTGAATTAATATACAAAAGATTTAAGTGTAATGTATATGACTATTTCATGAATATGTTTCATAATCAGGGCTATACACTTGTTCCTCAGTATAACACGTTTCATTATAAAACAGGTTTCACTAATGAAACTAATTAATTATGTCCCCCGATATATATGTGCAATATGAATTCTGCTGTAATGAAATCTCAATATAGTGTGACTTATCTCAGGCATTCTGATTCACCATCGTGCTCCTGAAAAATAATCAACGCGTGTGTTTTCCACACGCCTCAGGTTTTTTTTGGGGGGGGGGGGTGAATTGGAAAAGCTGTAAAAATACATGTATACAACTTATGTCCATGCAGTCTCACAAAATTTGCATGAGGGAGTGATGTGATGTGATTAGAATTTGAAAACCAGATTGAGGCCTAGCTGGAAACAAAACTTAACTGAAGTGAACTTCAGATTTTATTGGTCATGATCTATCAAATAATTCAACTACTTTGAAGCTCATGACCAAGAAACTGAAGTGTTGATGGTACCACCCAGCTTGATATTCATAATAATAATACAGTACGTACGTACCACCGATTTGTACGAAATGGGACTACTATCCATGTGTAAATGTGCTGTACACCTGACAAATGGGTCTTGATGGGAATGTATAGTTACAGTTGTACAACACTTTATGTGGTGGACACCCCTCCCCCCCCCACCCACTCTCATACTCTCATCAGAAAATCATCCAAATCTGTTAACAATGGCCTAAGTACAAGGCCTTTGACATAACATTGATCAGAAATCAATAAAGCTACACCAAGATATCTTTGACATTAAGATGCTGTACAATTGGTACAGGAGGAGGTTAGATTTTCACAATAAACTGTGAATTTAGTGGGTTTTTACATCTCAGTGATTATAAACCCCTGAAGTAACGGCATCACCTCGAACACAAGGTCCATTCTCCATGTGGTGTTAGATGTGGTAGCCATTATCTTGATTACCAAATCTTCACTCTCGGCAATAGACCATTGTCCTCGCCATTTCCAATTAGGTACAGAAAAATCTTAGGGACATTCAAATTGCAAATACCGTAAGGGAATATACATTGCGTAATTGACTACATTAAAGTTTTTTCCAGTGCACTCGGCGCTGTCTGCCATCATGTTTGCGTAATATACTTGAAGGAATGCAGGATTCACAGTTGAACAATTATCTTTAAAAAAATGGAAAACTTCTTTGCCCCAATGGATATTGAGGCAGATGCATGATGGACAGGGATGTAATTTAGCATATACTGATGTGGATGATGAACTGGATCCAATCTAATTAAAATTATATCCTATCTGCTCTCGTTTGGATATGTCGCTTGTGGAATCTAACCGGCTTGCACTAACGAGACTCATCTCATCTTGGCTGTTGACCAATCCCGAGAACTCTTCATAGTGCTTTGAAGGGAACATAATAGTCGGGGCGGGGTATCATCTGATGTTGCCGCTCTCTCGCCAGATTGGCACCGTCAAATGGGCTAGAAATATGGACTGATCCTTGGCACAAACCTTGGGTTAAAGCAGATATGATGACCCTATCATCCTCCACATCAGCAAGTAAATAGTAGAAATGTGGCCGTGATGTCATAAGACTATTAAATATTCATGACCTGGGCGCTCCGAACACCAAATTCAATTGAAACCAGTAAGATCCTACATAGTGACATATACGATTGGGGAACATTGAGAGGACATTAATTTTTTAAGATTGGAACTGCAGGGCCTGAATTTCGTTAAATTTTAGGAGAATCCAAGTTGATTCTCGCATAAAGGATCCGCGAGAATCAAGATTCTCATGTCGAGAACGGGAAATTTAGGGTTTCAAATTCAACTTATATTTGTGTGAATTTTATCAAGTAATTCACATCGCTGGTATTGATTACAGGCTTGCATCCCTATGAACTGAAATAAAAACATAATTTTCATGAAAAAAGAAAGACTTTATTTTCTTTATTTGTTTCACAGTTACACCTGTAACTCATCCAGTAATGGTGGCTCTGTTCTGTAAATTTGTCATAAGGCTTTTCTTTTCACCTTACTGTCTGTCCCAGACATATACATGTACCCCGAGATGTTTTCAGCCATATTTCGGTGACAAGTTATCGGAGGGCATTGGAACTTCACTCAGTAGATAAACTAAAAAGTACTAATGTTATTGCAAAGAATCAAAAAAATTCTTCCAGTGGTTCTCAACAAATTGCAAAAAACAAAAAAATTAAATGGGAGATTTTTGTGGGTTATTTTTGACACGACGTCAAGCCTGAAAGCTATAACATTGGCAGATCAAAGTAACATGGTAGGTATTGGTGATTTTCGTCAATTCTTAACAGATTTTAATGCAATGTGAGGAAAAATTAGTATTTTTGAGTTTATATACTGTCTGAAGTTTCAATGTTCTGTGATAAATTGTCTCAGAAATATCGCCAAAAACGTCTCGGATATATTATCTGGGACAGAGTAGATAAACGCTGGTGCATATAGTAAAGGCTTCAGTGCGTTTTTTGCCAGAATTCTCGCACCTCCGAAAGTTTCTGGTAAGGTTTTTATGTTTCTTGTGCATTGGTTCACTAGTTTCGATTCCCGTGTTTTTTGTATGCCCGTCAGATTGAACATGACGTACCGAATTCGGCTTCAACAGGTACGCTGTGCCGCTCAAATCGTAACTGAGCACGTCGTTGACAAATTTGCATTTGTATTCGACTCGTATTTTTTCGCAATGCTTTTGACATACTTTACATACGGCCTTATCGTCAGTGTCGTTAAACGTAAAATCGAATTGATTAAGCTCGACCTTGCACTTATGCAGCGCCTCACGTGATGCCTCACGCTAATTTGTCGACTTTGGCCACCGTCCGCCATTTTTACGAAGAAGAGAGAAGGGCAAATCCGTTGTCAAGCGCAACGCTGACACGGGACTAAGGAACTTATCGATTAGTCAACGCAATAACCTATAGCCAATGGTTAACGAGGACAACATATCTCGATGGACAAATTAGACAAAGTTATTTCCCTTGGCATGAAAACGAAAGCAGTACCAGAGAATTTCGTTCTTGATCTGGCGTTTCCCGTTTTGGGGTAATAAATAGATTTTTAGAGTTGGATTTAAGGCGAATCAACTTAGATTCTCTATTTTACATAGCAGGCGAATCTTTACGCGAGTCGATTCGCGGATTCGCGTCAAAATTCAGGCCCTGAACTGGATCATAACTCTGATCAAAACAGGGGGAAAAAGCTGACAGTGCACATCTACAAGGTACGAAGCATCTTCCATGGAAGTATTGTGGTCCATCAAATAATAAAAAAGATATCATCCAGACATGAATGGCCATACAGAAGGGTGTACGAATTGACAAATCTAAGTATCATGTGTATGTGCGGGAGCCATTATCATGATAATGACACTGTTCCTGGCATGTTTGTCTGGATCGATCCGCCTTTATAAAATGGGTCGATTTTTTAATTACGGTTTCATTGTTTGCACAATTACATTACTGAACAACTCCAATTTAGACTCATTGTTGTTCCCAGATATACAGTTTTCGAACGAGACTTGAAAATTGACTTGAGAAGTCTCTTACCACAAACAAAAAATTAAATTCTAGAGAAGGAAGATGTTGAAATTGCTCCTGGAATTCATCTTAATGAATCGAGACATTTCAATGATTTTTCTCATTCAACATTTTTATTCAATGTCTTTTTCCAGAAATAAAATTTTTCCAGTGTAACGACTGGATGTGTATTGGATGTTGTACTGTAATTACAATTCCACAAAATTTGCACCAGAAATCATCACCTGGAGCCTGGAGCCACACATCTGAAGTTGCTTTTGTTAATGATGGGTGGTTAGGGTCCGGGGGACATAGAACAGTGTCTAAAACTGAGAGACAATTACTCAGAGGTCTGTCATTTGTTGCGAAGACTACAGTCTGTGTTGACAGTTTAAGTCTGATGGAGGAGCGTTAACTTGAGGCAGTCAGTCACTGCTCATGCACCAGTTAACTGGTGCAGTTATAGAAATACAAGTTCATAGCTCAGATTAAGCTTCTAGGAGAATGGCGCGAATCTACAGAAATCTACCTCACATGATCCTTTGTTTCTCTGCATTATCATTAGCCGCGAGTGAAAAGGAATAAAACACCGAGACAATGGATGAAAGAAGAAATCTCCATCAGTACACGTATAGCTCCCAGACATTTCTACTCTTTTAACTCGACGGGAATTCCTCGAAAATCTTAATTGCATGCAGAGATAATAATGAAAGTACATGTACTCATAGTACTGATGTCTGGATCGCCAATAATGGATTTAAAGTTTCAAAACATTTCAGCTGGCATGTTTCAGCCGACAGCAGATGTATGGATAAATGTGGAGATTTTCTCCAAGTTGTGGACGAGTCTGTTTGAGGAATAACACAGGAAGGAAGCAATCAGAGATTGCTCAATCGTATGCCCCCCCCCCTTCCACTTTAATCCGACACTGCCCCGCCATTGTTCTGTTCTTTATTGGTTGGTGGAGGCCTAATTTGGATAATTATAAAAATTCTGTTTCAGTCACTTTTTTGCCATGCCTGATATAATACATATTCCAAGTGTCAAGCACCAAGTGATAATACGATGCTTCGATGCAAGATGGTCACCAGGGCTTTCGCCAAATCCGAAAATGTGACCTGGTCATGAGACCTACATTCCTTGGGAGTATACATGTATTGTGGTGAAATTATGAAGCGATCAGTGAACTTTGAATTTTGCACCCAATTCACTGTTTTTGGGGCAATTTCATACTTTAGGACCTATGTTGTTTGCTTTGGAATGTAGAATAACATATAATATAGCCATTTTCCTGGTTCAAATCGGCTATGGAATGAGATCCAGCTTGGACAAATAAATATATCCCATTCACTTAGGTTTAAAAAAACGGCCATAACTCTTGACAATATAACCGAAAACAGAGAACTTAACGCTGCACATCTATGGGTCACTGACCACATATCATGCAAATTTCGTACTTGTTCATACAATATTAACCGAGATCGAGCCCTACAAATCCCAATTCACAAAGATTTGAAGAAAAAAGGGCCATAACTCTTGAAAATATATGCGAAATGTGGAGAAACTTCACGCTGCACAACTACAGGGCACTGATCACATATCCTGCAAATTTCATAATTGTTCATACAATATTCACCGAGATCCAGCCCGGACAAGTTCCAATTCACAAAGATTTGAAGAAAAAAGGGCCATAACTCTTGAAAATATATGCGAAACGCGGAGAAACTTCACGCTGCACAACTACAGGGCACTGACCACACATCCTGCAAATTTCATAATTGTCCATACAATATTACCCGAGATCCAGCCCGGACAAGTCCCAATTCACGGAGAATTCAGGAACAAAGGGTCATAACTCTTGAAAATATAAGCGAAACGTGGAGAAACTTTACGCTGCACAACTGTGGGTCACTGACCACATATCATGCAAATTTCATACTTGTCCATACAATATTAACCAAGATCCAGCCCGGACAAGTCCCATTCACAGAGATTTCAGAAAAAGGGCCATAACTCTTGAAAGTTATACCGGAACTCGGAAAAAACTCTACGCTGCACAACTATGAGCCACTGGCCACATTCCATGCAAGTTTCAATCCTGTCCATCAAATATTAACCGAGATATTGCCCGGACAAGAAATTCGGACGGACAGACGGACGGCACGACAGACGGATGGATGGACAGACGGACGGACAAAGCGATCGCTATATGCCCCCCCCTCTAGTTAGAGGGGGGGCATAACAACTGGAATACAGAGTTGAGTCTTCAAGGAAGTGAATTTGTGAAGGCGGCTCATATGCCAGGTCTTCATGGTAGCAAGAAACTATCTGCAGTAATATGCTCAAAAGTGGATCGTCTGTGTCTTCTACCAGTTTTTGCGAGCAGATTTTCATAATTCATGCAATTCTATTGTGACAAAACGATACGACAAATTTGCGAGGAGACTGGATAGTTTTATTAACTGGTTTTATTAATAGTTCTGTGTAGTACAGATATTGGCAAGAGTCAGCTGCACGAGTTTGTGTTAAATCCTAAGCTAAGATTCATAGCGTCTCCCTTCCCTCAACGCTATGCCGACGACAAATACATTTCCCTGTTGGTAACTCGAACATCTCTATCGCGCACTTATTATTACCTTTGCGCCCTATTGGACATTCATTAACTTGAGAAAATGGGCCGCGATGAATAAAAATACCATAATCAATGTTGTGCTCATCATCCCCTGTATACACGGGGTCTATTATGACGGAAATGCCCATCTTCTTGACCCTCGATTTCAGGTCATTTTGATACTCCATAAGCATAATTTTAACGTCTGTAATTAATATATGACCAACGAAGGGCCATTTAGTCTGCCATTTCAGTATTTTTATTCATTGCGGCCCATTTTCTCAAGTTAATGAAAGTCCAGTAGGGCGCAAAGGTAATAATAAGCCCGCGATGGAGATGTTTGAGTTACCATTGCAGGGAAATGTATTTGTCGTTGGCATAGCGTTGAGGGAAGGGAGACGCTATGAATCTTAGCTAAGTCCCCAAGATTGCTTATATATGCCTGCATGGTGTTTATAGTAAATTTGTTTGTTGACAACGATAGCGGTGGAGAGACAATTTGCGAAAATTCCTATTGTTGTTCCTGCACGATCATTGCGTAGGCCTATATAATTTAGATTGAAAAAGTTTGAACAATACCAACAACAAATCTTTTTGAAAGCACAGTACCTGACAAATTCTGTTGTTTCCGCTTTCGAAAAGTTTCGTTGTTGTTGGTGTTCAAACTTTTTGAAACTAAATTATATTCGGTGAGCAGAGTCCCCCAGAAGTAAATTGCACTGGACAGGATCCGGTCAAGTTCACAATACGAGAAAGATGTAAATACTATTGTTGTTGCTTCGACACATATCTCCTCTGGAAATATATGCCATGCAGTATGCGTACACATTAAAATAGTAACGAACGCCGACTTCACAGGAAAGAACGCGACTACGAGTGTTGAAAACTGGGGTCTTCATAATCCCAGAACCGGAACCTGTTCAGCAAGAGCAGAACAAGATTTGCAACGTCTGCTCGACGAATACGCAATGATCGTGCAGCAACAACAGGGATTTTCGCAGAAATTGTCTCTCCAACGCTATTGTTGTCAACAAACAAATTACGAACTAAAAACACTAGGCCTTACAGTAAACTCAAGCAGACGCAAAACCGCAGAGACGGAAAACACTGAGAACTGGGTTTGAGCCGATTGCGCGAAACCAGACAATGCAAAGAACAAAAAATAGTCCACGCCGATACAAGCAATGCCTGGGCGAAGCAATGAATATGAAATACACTCAAATTCAGATTTCGTTTTATTTCTAGTTAACATGAAACGATTACGACTGTTTTTTTCTTCACTTTCTGGTTGATACCCTGATATGATAAACACAAAGTGAAAATCACTGGCGGATTGTTACAGGTCAACCCAGGTCATTGCATTATAGTGCACGTACACATTTTCAGATATTTCGTGAGTGGAAGCATAGTCTGGTCGACTAAAAATCAATTTTCCAGACAAAAAAATCAATGTTAAAAGAACAAACAAAATGCAGTCATTCAAAACTTCGGAACAATGAGGATATTCAAAAGCTTCAGTTCTGAAAAAGAAATCCAGGGTAACTGGGCATGCACACAAAGCGAGGTCACGAAAGGTCAATTGTACCAACGGCCGCAATCTGGCCAGGTTAAAAGTGGATCAGTATGTATCTCGGGAAAATTTCTTTTTCGGTGGAACTGAATTTTTTGCCGGGTAAATAAATAACTGGGGCTGTTTTCAAGCACTGGGCTTATCTCTCCAACGTTAAAAACATCAGATTTGGTACAAACAGAAGTTCACGAAATGCTGGGCACGTCTGCGCAGTTGCTAAAAATTGAAATGGCGATAGAGTCTATTGAATTTTTTGAGGATTAACTGTCACCTAGATTGGAAATGTCAACAAGCCGCCAATGTCAACAAGCCACCAATATCAACAAGCTGCCAATGTCAACAAGCCGCCAATGTCAAAAAGCCGCCAATTAATTTGACACTTTGCTTCAAATGGAATAAATAAATGCGCAGGAGGTAATTATATATTTAAAGTTTTGGGAATATAATTGCCTACTTAAGGGAAAGAAAATATGTTTGTCGCTTGTCAATTTAAGCTTCTTGGGAAATGTGGTGATATTTTGAGAAGTCAGATCTATGTTGACAGAATGCATGAATATGGAATTTAATATATCTTTCATCCTTGTATCACAACAGTGCCTATACACATGTCAGTGCATTCTCAATGCCATCATTTCATTATGAGTGCTGCCTCACCTTTTAAAGCACCAATTCCAGACATGATACCCAACCCAGCCAGACACAATATCCCGAGACTTAATTAAGTTTGCGCATGGTACAAGCGAGAATTAAGCAACAAGTTCCAAGTCTAAATGTAACCAGGGTAGAACTATCGAGACCATAGTGAAAGCAATGAACCCAATATGAAGGACAATTTGATTCTCCAGGGTGATGTCACCAAGAAACTAATCACATCCCATAATTCATAGGCATAAAACTTGAACAAATACAAAGTACACCTTAACAACAAGCAAGAGCCAATGAATAAACGTCTGACCAGCCTTGCTCGCAGTGAATCTAATCCTCACAGTGAGGAACAAACGTCGATTGAAATATTCCCAAATTGGAAAATGTCATGCCACCGAATCCCCAGACATCAAAGGGAATTAATTCTGGTCACCTATTATTTCCACAAATTTTAGCCGCCTTTGATATATCATCATGAGATTATATTGTCCTCATCAAAAGAGAGGAGTGAATGCTGCGTTCTCACTAATAACATGTTTTTATACAGTGAGAAAATGCGGACATTCCTGCTAGCCAATTCCTATACATGTGATATCAGAAGTAAATGAACTAGAAGAGACCAGTTCCGAGATGAAACTCTTTAACCATAAAAGGCAAGAAACGACGTCATTGCCCATGTAACGTCCAGCCAAGGTTAAGCACCGGGCAATGTTTTAACTTTGGCTATACCGCAAAAATCGAAAAAATAAGTATCATTGTGGCATCCAAACTACTGAAAATCCAAACAGATTTGAAGATGGTATTGTCTCGAAGTTATCTCCTAAAAGTCATCGCCTAAAAAACTTCGTGAATAAAAAAATACAAAATTGCCAAAGTTAAGAAATGGTTCATTGCCAAACCTCAGTGTAACATAACATGGGCCATGACATCGTTTTGTACCTTTTGCAGTTAGAGAATATTCAATCTCATAACAGTCCTTGTGTGTATCATTGAATACACACCTTGCCGGTCATCTAAAAATAGCAAAACGCCATGTTTCCTTCCCATAGTGCAATGTGAACCACGAGTAAACTTTCGCCTCGTGCATGCTGTAAGTATAGGCACGGACTGAAAATCGCTGCAAAAAATTATTTCAAAGGATTTTTTACGTGATTTCTTCAGACTCCTTTCACTCTAGAAAGGTTCAGTGATATTCCAAGTCCCTTTCAGCTTCTGACACTGTCTATAACAAACTTACGATGGTGATTTTCCCCGAGGCCCATGTTGAAGGCATTGATGTATCCGAATCTTGCTCCTGAAAAAGGGGCAATAACTCTTCTTTTTTGCCACTTTCTGACGACCAGCAAGTCGTGCATTAGACTAGGCTAGCTAGACAGCAGTGGCTCTCGTCACAGTCTACATGTACACTGCTAGACTCTTTCACGGTCGATCCCTACACTCGCAAGACGGAATGCAAAGGTCCCATGTGGTGGATCATGGGTGCGACTATTTATTACCTCGAAGTTATTTACATACACGCTGACACTGGGATAAAAAATAAATTGTCAGTGATGGATTTCAGAAGGATACACAAGAGGCTGATTGAGAATTGATCTACACCCGGCTGTAGAAATTCCAGGGTTTTATGTTCAGGGCGGCATGGAAACCCTGGAACCAGGCTGGAATCCCTGGAATTTGGCTGGAAAGCATGGAAAACATGGAAAAATTTCATGCTCTCACAAAAATAACCCTGGAATTTCTTGTTGGGCAGGCTGGAAAACATGGAACTAAACCCTGGAAAACATAGAAAGCATGGAAAAACCAGGCTGGAAACCATGGAACTTTGGACTTATTTTCAACCAAAATGTTGCAGGAAATTGGACTTAGAAAAATTCTTGACAAATAGAGGCTGGAAAACATGGAATCTCTGGACTCTGAAAACTTTTCAGTCAGAAAGAGAAATTCAGGATTATCGAGGAACAGCTTTGCCTTAAATATATTGGACCACAAGGAATGTTAGCCCTACTGAAAATCAGACCAAAATTTCAGTGAAATTTGGTGAAAAGACTAAATATCGCATTATTTCAGTAATTTCATCAAATTTCAACGAAATCACAGTGAAATCTGCCAGTTTAATCTCACTGAAAATTTGGTGAAATTGGTCTTTCAATTTCACTACAAATCTCACTGAAATGCATGGAACATATACAGAAAAAAAGTGATCTCAATGAATAGTGCTGCATATAAAGACAAGAATGAAGAAAATAAATGAGGACCATTTTCTATAGCATTTTGTGACCATCTGCTATAAAATATACTTGATGTATTTTTACCAAAAATGTAAATATCTCAAATTACTTGCAATTGAATGTAGAAAGCAAACTTTATCAAAATTATAATTGCACAATGTTTTGCTCGTGTTCATTTAGAAATAATCAATTTATAATGTATTAGACAAACTCAGCAAGAACAACTGCATGCTTTTGTTCTTCTTTATCTCTTTAAGAGTTGTGATTTGAGAAAAAAATGACTTGCCTTTCTCATGAGTGAAAGCAAATTCATTGGGTTTGTTTTTTGTTTTTGTTTTTTTTAGAAAAGCAAATTAAAATTATAAACTCTAAAAAAATTAACTTTAGTGAAATTATTCCACTATCCTTCAAAAACATACATACATTTTTAAAATATTTTTTTGGTTATTCTTTGGAGTAATGTCCTTCAATTGGAATAAGTTATAGGAAATATTCAGTTTCTAAAACATTTTCCGAAGGATATTCTCACAGGTGTTGTCTTCCCTGCAGGTGGTGCTTTGATAGTTTGCCTGTCTGTCTTGTTGTTGTTGCAGGATGATGCAACTCGCGACAAAGTACAATGTACTTGATAGTACATCCATCCATCTGTTGGTGGAAGAGGTCAGAAACAGAATACTACTGCTGTAATATGATGCGGATGATCTTTTGGTCAATGTTCTGCTAATCATCCTGTTGTGCTGAGAATTTTTGCTGGGAAGATTATGGACATTCATCAGCCAATCGACTGATGTCCCGTTCTCCTCCTGCGGAGATGTCTCGTGCTGCGAGAACCGCCAATTTCAGACCCCGATTTTCGCTGTTTCGGTTATTGACCGGGTTTCGTTTTTCTTGTGTTTCTGCAAGGATTATCTTTATAACAAATTCAACTGGAGTTGAACAAACGTATGGGAAACCATGCACGACTGCCAGTGTGAATCCTGACCAAATGTGCTTCCAGAACAACAACAACACCACATCTGGTAAGTTTCAAGTATTTCAAATGTTAATCAATAAAGTTCTGTGGTTTTGTCTTTTGTAAACCCTCAGAGAGAGCCTCTGGGTGTTCACTAAGAAAAGGGTGTTGAGATGGGAATGTCCAGGGCTTGTCTGAATTACAAGCCCTCTTCACCTCCCATCAGCTAAGCTAACAACACGTGAAACTTATAGCTCCAACAGTTAACTTCAGGTGAGAGTCCAACTTCCCCAATCTCTGATTATGCATTATACTTTTAGGATACAAAGAACCAACCATACTATCTATGAATTACAAAATATCTGATAATTATTCAGATATCATCATTTGTCTGTTTCATGGAGATCATGTTGATATTCCAAAACAGTTTGTTGTGAAAGTAAACATTTAGTTGCTATTATAAGAAATCTGCAAAATGGTTAATTAAGCCTTTTAATGTGACACATGTCTAAACTTGAAAACTGTTTCCAGATTTCAGTAAATCTGTAAACAAAATCATCGCCTTTGGAAATATTTTTGAATTAACTGAACCAGATTTCTTTGCCTCTGGTTTTCAGGCATTTTATGCAGTCTGCCTGTGTATAGCTATCTGGTGGTTAACGGATATAGTTACATCCATCCATTCACCACTGCCCAGACTAGGGGCTTGGACATTTGATGGAAAACATGTGCCGCCTTTATGACACTGGCCGGGCCTCTCTCTGGTTTTATCTGTCACATGACTAAACAAAATGGCAGCGCCCATGACATGATGTAAACAAACCAGCTCACAACAACAACACAATGTTGTTAGTTGACTTTAGGCCTTATTTTATGAAATTGATTTTCAGCCTTCAGTTGTAATAGTAATCCCGGTTACATTTTATACATTTTAGTAGAGACTCGACAAATGAATGAGAGTTAAAATTGGATTGATCCCCCACCTAAACCAAATACAATCCTTAGGTAATTTAGAGGAAAATTAACTGAATCCCAACATAAACAGGACGGAAAATGTGTGAAAGCCCCACCCTCTAGGTCATATAACTTGTGGATCCCCAGGTAATCCTCATCTAAGCCTGTCCCTTGCCAGTGCCGGTTGGGGGGGAGGGGGGGGGGGATAATTCGCTTGAATCCTCCTGCATTAGTTCCTGAACATTTATTTTCACAAATTATGTAGTCAGAATATTAATATATATTTCATTTATTTGCATTTTATTTTCAGGTAGGCCTGTATCAGTGTACACCTGGAACATTATGAACTTCAAAGTGTCTGGAGTTATGACGCAAGACATTGATCATCCATATTACTCAAAGACAGAGTGCTGTGTTGAAAGTTTACCGAAAAGTAGGAAACACATTCATAAGACATTGACAAAATAATTACATTGTTGGAAGGATAAACGTTTTTATATAATTGCAACAGTTTTGGTTTTGTTCTCTTCATGATTTAGAGGAATTGTAATTTGATATTCTACTCAAATCATGAGATGAACTTAATGGCTTCTCTGACCTTCATAATGGCTTCTCTGACCGAA
Source organism: Hanleya hanleyi (assembly GCA_036873755.1). Lineage (NCBI taxonomy): Eukaryota > Metazoa > Mollusca > Polyplacophora > Lepidopleurida > Hanleyidae > Hanleya > Hanleya hanleyi. The sequence continues at coordinate 24,988 of JAVTVY010044987.1, forward strand.
ATGTCACCTGCCGAAAGTTTGTGTTTTCACTTTCTTCCGAAATGTCGTTGGCCGGAATGTCGCCTGCAGAAATGTCGCAGATTTGTTGTCGGCATAGCAGTAAGGGAAGCAAGACGCTATGAATCTCAGATAGACTTTTGTTTCTGTGATTAATGGGCAACTACTGAAATATTTCCTTGATATTTTGAATTAAAATTGCCCTCTGAGAGTTCAGCTACTGATTATTATTCGTTGAAATTTAACATTGATACTGCGCAAGCTGAAGGTTTCGTCATTAGGTAAAATGTGGCTCCAATATATGATGAGAAGATTGTGGATAATTATGAACTTGAAAACAAATAATTATATTGCCTCGTTTAATACAGCATGTTTGACAGTCTAATTTATATTTAATAGAAGAAGCCAAAAAGAGAGACTTGATAGAGGTATTATAGAATACCGAGGACTTTGGGCGTCTTGTGTCAATTTACTGTGAAGCCCCCACTGAAGAGGATCGAATCGTTACTGTAAGTGGGAACAAAGAATAATAAATATCCAAATCGAGCTCAACTGACCAGAGAATTCCAACATTAAACAATTTGAACAAAGTTGAGATTGTGAAAGTGAACAATACCTTGTGACTAGGATCCATGAGAAAAATAACTTAAGTTTTGGCATGAATGATATTTTACCCCTCAGCCTGTAGGGTTGCAAGGTCTTGTTTACATTCGTACTATTCAGCTTGTATCACTGACGTCCCTTACTCTCCTTGCCCCCCGCTGATTCACATCGTCTGGGTCACGCCTCTTGGCCATAAAGGGGCGCTTTATCTGGTTACCCAATCGCCGTGCCGTAATAGCTCGGAGGTATCCAGATTCCTCATCCACAATTGGCTAACTACCTCACGTGATCGAAATTACGCCACACTCACATTCTGAACAGACAAGGTCATGCCTTCATGATAGTGAGATGACGACTCTTGCGTAATGTGGGAGCCATGCCAATATTTTGACATCGACACCCACTCTTACCGCATCTCTCAAAGGAACTTTCCCCGTCTTTATTAACAGTCAACATTCAATTCAAAATCTGAAACAATTGAATGGTGTCACAGTCCTTACGTTACCAATGTAGGCAGCTTGACCTCTATATTTACTCATGACGATACAGAGTGGTCTTATCAGTGGATACTAACAACATTTACAGGGAATTATTTGTTAATTATTTGAAGGTATCAGTGAACAAATGTTTGCAAATCAGTTGACGAACCTTACTAAAACAATGGAGGAAGTTATCCAAATATCTGTTCACTCTTAACTCAGAAATTAAATTAATTAGAGCTGTTTTGCCGTCCGTTTATTGTTAGTTTTGCCGTTAACGACATATGGATTCAATAGGGCGAAATGAAGTGTTGTATTCCAAAAATTAGGTCAAAGTCAAAGGTCAAATATCACTGTGACCCCAAAATCAGGAAATGATTAAAAATAACATGTTTTTGTGTCAGTAGATACATTAGGAGGACACGATGTGTACATACCAAAATGTAGGTCAAGTGACCTAGTCAAGGTGACCCCAAATCATGAAATTGCTAAAAATCATGATTTTTTGTGTCCACTGAGAAATTACGGGGAGACAATTTGTCATAGATATTTAGGTGAAGGTCACTGTGACTCCAGAATAAAGAAATCTTTGAAAATACTTTTTTTTTGTGTCAGTAGATACATTAGAGGGACATGATGTAGCACATACCAAAATGTAGGTCAAGGCCGAACGTCGAGGTCACTGACCCCCAAAATTATGAAATTATGAAGTTTTTTGTTGTGTCCATTGATACATTGAGGGAAGACGATGTGTTGTGTACCAAAATTTAGGTCAAGGTCAAGGAGAGATTAAGAACAGAAAAAAATTGTTAAAACCAGCCTCCTTCCCAGTTTTTCCAAAGTTTGTTACACAAAACACAAATACTATTTTGGATGATCATAGAATCAATTTTGCTTTAATTTTTTGGAATATGCTCTCTGCTAACATTTAGGTTACGTACATGTAGTCTTGGCCAGTTAGCATAGATTAAGAAACTCCATTTTATTAAGCTTGAACCAAAAGCAAAGGTGAGTAGCTCCATTTTCATGAATGGCTGCCTGTCTGTTGCTCTGCTGGCAATAATAGTACAGATTGTATTCCGTGTTTTTCTTTATTTATTCTTGCAGATATCATAGAGGGTCAGTTCACAAACATTACTCCAGTCATGATTCGGGAATGCCTGAGAGACGTGCTGAAACCCAGTGCTAGTAGGGAAGCGGGGGATGATTCCACAGAATAAAAGTTTCAAATTAAATCTGAAGTATTTTGAATTATTTTCTTTTAGATTCCGTGATTGTGTTTACTCATCAAGCTGAATGTGATCCTGGAGAATTTTCCAGCGTCAGCATGGAAACCCTGGAGAATTTTCCAGCGTCAGCATGGAAACCCTGGAGAATTTTCCAGTGTCAGCATGGAAACCCTGGAGAATTCTCCAGGCTTGTCCAAGGAATACCCTGGAAACCCTGGAGAATTTTCCAGCCTCTAATAAAACCCTGGAGAATTTTCCAGCCTCTACCATGGAATCCCTGGAAAACATAGTCCTTGAATCCACAATTTCAGATTCCTGGTAGGCTGGAAAGGAGCATGGAAAAAGCATGGAAATGTGTTCAAATACTCCAGCGTTTCCAGGGTTTTAAAAATTCCATGGAGATAACATGGAAACCCTGGAAATTCTACAGCCGGGACTGATTATTGATGATAGAGCTGGAAATTGAAATGTGACCAAAAAAAAAAATAAGAGTTTAAATTTCATGAAGATTTCCCAGATGATCGAAGTTCTCTGAGCTTGCAGGAAATGAACATTGATCACGTCAGTCTTTGGAATGAAATGGTCTAAAGAAGAAAACCGTCACAGGAGACTTCAGTAGAATACAATTGCCTCTCATTATAATGCTGAAGTTGGGGGGGGGGGGGCAGAATATTTACCACACTATAGTGAGTCTTACATATTATATACATGCTACATGTAGGCCCTACATGTATACTGAAGCCCACTTTATAATAAATTGTATTATAACACAGGAAGGAAGCAATCAGAGATTGCTCAATTGTATGCCCCCCCTTCCACTTTAATCCGACACTGCCCCGCCATTGTTCTGTTCTTTATTGGTTGGTGGAGGCCTAATTTGGATAATTATAAAAATTCTGTTTCAGTCACTTTTTTGCCATGCCTCACATAATACATATTCCAAATATCAAGCAACAAGTGATAATACGATGCTTCGATGCAAGATGGTCGCCAGGGCTTTCGCCAAATCCGAAAATGTCACCTGGTTATGAGACCTACATTCCTTGGGAGTATATTGTGGTGAAATTATGAAGCGATCAGTGAATTTTGTACCCAATTCACTGTTTTGGGGGCAATTTCATACTTCAGGACCTATGTTGTCTGCTTTGGAATGTAGAATAACATATAATATAGCCATTTTCCTGGTTCAAATCAGTTATGGACTGAGATCCAGCCTGGACAAATAAATATATCCCATTCACTTAGGTTTAAACAAAGGGCCATAACTCTTGAAAATATAACCGAAAACAGAGAAACTTCACTGACCACATATCATGCATATTTCATACTTGTTCATACAATATTAACCGAGATCCAACCCTACAAATCCCAATTCACAAAGATTTGAAGAAAAAAGGGCCATAACTCTTGAAAATATAGGCGAAATGTGGAGAAACTTCATGCTGCACAACTACAGGGCACTGATCACATATCCTGCAAATTTCATAATTGTTCATACAATATTCACCGAGATCCAGCCCGGACAAGTTCCAATTCACAAAGATTTGAAGAAAAAAGGGCCATAACTCTTGAAAATATATGCGAAACGCGGAGAAACTTTACGCTGCACAACTACAGGGCACTAATCACATATCCTGCAAATTTCATAATCGTTCATACAATATTCACCGAGATCCATCCCGGACAAGATCCAATTCACAAAGATTTGAAGAAAAAAGGGCCATAACTCTTGAAAATATATGCGAAACGCGGAGAAAATTCACGCTGCACAACTACAGGGCACTGACCACACATCCTGCAAATTTCATAATTGTCCATACAATATTAACCGAGATCCAGCCCGGACAAGTTCCAATTCACAAAGATTTGAAGAAAAAAGGGCCATAACTCTTGAAAATATATGCGAAACGCGGAGAAACTTCACGCTGCACAACTACAGGGCACTAATCACATATCCTGCAAATTTCATAATTGTTCATACAATATTCACCGAGATCCAGCCCGGACAAGTTCCAATTCACAAAGATTTGAAGAAAAAAGGGCCATAACTCTTGAAAATATATGCGAAACGCGGAGAAAATTCACGCTGCACAACTACAGGGCACTGACCACACATCCTGCAAATTTCATAATTGTCCATACAATATTAACCGAGATCCAGCCCGGACAAGTCCCAATTCACGGAGAATTCAGGAACAAAGGGCCATAACTCTTGAAAATATAAGCGAAACTTGGAGAAACTTTACGCTGCACAACTGTGGGTCATTGACCACATATCATGCAAATTTCATATCTGTCCATACAATATTAACCAAGATCCAGCCCGGACAAGTCCCATTCACAGAGATTTCAGAAAAAGGGCCATAACTCTTGAAAATTATACCGGAACTCGGAAAAAACTCCACGCTGCACAACTACGAGCCACTGGCCACATTCCATGCAAGTTTCGATCCTGTCCATCAAATATTAACCGAGATATTGCCCGGACAAGAAATTCGGACAGACGGATGGACAGACGGCAAGACGGACAGACGGACGGACAAAGCGATCGCTATATACCCCCCCCTCTAGTTAGAGGGGGGGCATAATAAAGAGACAATTTGAAATTGAATGAACTAATTGGAATCCAGCTTCCAAGGGCTTAAAACTAAATATTGAAAAAACATAGTGTCACATCTGCTACATATTCAACAATTGAAAAATGTCAATGATCAAGTCAAACTTGAGCTTGGAATGAAAATAATTATAGAACAAGGTATTGTCATTTTTAAATTTCAGGAAAATAGCTGAAAGACATACCTATATATCATTGAGTTGAGATAAAGCAGGAATGAAAATTGCCACTTTAAAATTGTGAGCGCACCCAACCTATTTTGAGTGGGAAAGTTTTCTGAAATCAAATTTGAGCTCACAATGTATAATGGAACAGGAAATGATTGCTTTCAAACTTCAGAATGGAACCATAGAGCTGAAGTAAAAAAATAAATAAATATGTTGTCACTACTGGCATTCAAAGAAAATCTTACATGTAGGAGATCGACTTGCTTGGCAGAACAAAGCCACAGTGACAGATGAAAGAATTGAAAAGAACTACAATCTATCATAATTATTGAACTTCACTCCTGCATCAGGAGGGACTTCACAAAATGAAGCTGGAATACGATGGAATCTCAAGTGGACGAGTGAGCGTGTGAATAAGCCTGCTAGACGTCCCATTGATCTGACTGGATTGAGGAATGCTGTGACAAGTGGGAGACAAAATTGCTCTTCAGACGCAAAATAACCCACTAAGTAGGTGCAAACCTCCCTTCCCCGGACAATCAGACGAGGTGTTAGAACATTATCAACACCAAGAATAGCTCCTCACAGTGAGATTTCTCCACAGATATTGAGACTTATGACGCTTGTACTTAATGTGATAAGAGTTATTCGTCAAGGGGTTATGACAATCACCAAGGCAACACATAATTTACCAGTGGATACGAGTTCATTTTAAATAGGCTTCTTGCTCTGGACTAGGTACATGTAAGTAAGCATACCAATTTGAAATGCCATCAGTGGAAGCATTTGGCAGATATCTGATTCTCACTCACATACATACAGAGGTATGGACAGAAAGTACTTGATGACAACAATACCCCTTGGTCAAAATTGGCTGAGAAGTAAATACAATTTCATTGGCTTGTTTAAATTAGGCAGACACGTGACATAATGCTTAGGGAAGCTGAAATCGGGCCAAATACACCGTAAATCAAGTCAGTCTGCTAAGGGTAATTATTTAATGAAAAATGAAATTCCCTTGGCTAGGTAAAACATGAGGCACCAGAGGTGCTACAACCCCTCAGACCCTTAGCAGTCCAGCCCAAGCAACATCTTGTGGCATGGTTTTAACATACCAAATTTGAAAAGAATCAGATGAAAGGTCCTCAAATTTGTACGGAAATGCATATGGAGTGGGATCACCTATTGGCGAAAGCAGTTGAAATGCCATCCCAAGCGACACCTCATGGCATGGTATATTTGAGGAGAATCCGCCGAACGATACTAATTGCCTGGAAACGAATTTCAGACAGGCGAACAGATGGATGCACTGACACACAGACAGATGGACAATTGGAATCCAGTATACCCCTCTACTGTGTACGGGGGTATACATTGGTAAATTGGTAAAATTGTGATCTTATTGCCATGGCCTGAAACTAAATGTTGGATGGGGCTTTTGTCCATTCGGGCTTTTGTCTATAGTTTTCCGTTCGCTGGAGTTTTTGTGCAAATCCCAAAGAGAATGCTGTATTGTTCTCATGATGTTCATCATATTCATAGAATAGCTATCATTTATCCGGGGGCGAGGACACATTTTGTTGTTGATGTAATACAATTTATTGTTGTTGTACATGTAATAGAAATTACTTTCATTATCATTACTTTCATTATCATTACTTTCATTATCATTACTTTCGTTATCATTACTTTCGTTATCATTACTTTATCATTACTTTCGTTATCATTACTTTCGTTATCATTACTTTCATTATCATTACTTTCATTATCATTACTTTCGTTATCAAGTTGAATAGATTCATTTCATGCAAACATAATACATCTTGAAGTTTCATACATTTATTCAGAAGATATAGTATTAAAGTAAGCATTGGTTTTATTCAGTGTACCGGTATCACTCAAAAATAAAGCCTCTGTATCTATAAGGTTCACTGCTGATAGTGGCCCAAATGGATACCAAACTACTGATTTACAAGTGTTCCCAAGACCTGGAAATTTCACAAATTACAACTGAAGCGAAACTAAAGCCAACTGAGTAATTTGGTAAATGGTAATTCATGAGCAGAAACAGTTGTGGAGATTTAAATTGTAAATTAAAGAACATTTCTGAATACAGGGAAAATATATTATGTAGGCCTAAATGATTTGACCACCACTAGATTTGAGAAACTTACCACAAGACCAGGCCATAATACATAATGTTTGAATTAAACCATGATACAAATGGACAGGAAAGTGGACGGAAAGACAGACGAGGACCTGACCAATAAAACATACAAAGGGGTATCTACAATGTACAGATTACATTCTATATTGGACAGAAGTTTCGTCGACCTGCCTTCAGTAGTTCTCAAAATATGGGAGTCCAGGGAAAAGAGGATGGACAGACGGGGTGACAACAATACCCCTTGGCTGAGGAGGGGTAATGATATAAATGAGGAACACCAGCTCCAGAATTAGATCTACATCAACAAGTCTTATATGATTACATCTTAATGCTTTCATGTTCACAAGACAGGGAGTTTAGTTATTTTTACAGGTTTTCATCTCAATTATAGTAGCTCGTGAGATAAGCTTATTCATCAAATCGGACTATAACAAATTAATAGTCTCTGGTGAAGTGCAGCCAAGAGAATCAATTCATGTGATTAACGTACTGCTAGAGAAATTGTTCCAAAGATTTTTCCGACATAGACATGTATCTTTGAGACTGGCTGATAATTGGGATAACTGATAAACAGGACAAATTGTTATCCATGTAACTTCTCAGCCCATCAGCAATGATTTCATCCTCCACCATTATGATGAGGTCGATAAATCTTTGGAACTCTTTCTGTCTGATTGCTCCAACACAAATCACTAGCCCTACCAGGCATTCATTAGGTTCTGCTTCGCGCCTCTCCATTTAGGGCTATCAGGGTCTCACGGACTGTATCGGAGTTGACCCAAGGCAATCTTTTGTCAGGGTAAACGAATGTGGCAAATGCATACATCAGCCACGACTCAGACAAATATCTGTTCCCCGCATAATTTGTAACTTGTAACCAAGTGATATTGTTAATTTTAAAGGTGAAATGCAAAGGTTTTCATTGTTTCCTTTTTATTTTCTTCATGGGTCTTTTAGTGGTTGAAATATCAGCCGAATTATTTCACTTTGTTTTACTTGAAATACTTCGTCTCCTGGTAGCTTTTGAAAAGTGTTTCGAAGCTGGTATCTCAAGCCTGGCTGATTTCAGAAATGAAATCTGTATCGCTTATCTGCCCTTGTTTGACGCTGGTTTGTGACGTCACATCAGAACACCTGGCCGGTCGTCAATACTTGTAATATTCAGTCTCCGGTCGGCTGGTCTGACGTGACATCACAATCAAGGAAAGATAAGCGATGACGTTTGCAAATCTGAATTCAGCTGGGCTAGGGGTACCAACTTTTAAAAAGATTCTAGCAGACAAGATAATTCAAATTAATCCAAGTGAAGTAGATATACTGGCATTTCTATCATCATTCAACCTTTATTAAATGTAAAACTGAGAATTTAAAAACCATTGCATTTCACCTTTAGATATATTTATGTTGGTATATCTCAAGATAAATGTAAGTTTTGTGATTAACATAACAGTTAGAAAAAGAACAGTTCTCTGTATCTGCAAGAATTCAGCAGAAAATGGTGAAACCCCTCCAGGGATAAATGGAATGCAGTGCAAAGCACTCTGGGATAGGTGCTCTGGTTAAATGAACTTCTTAGTTCGGTAAAAAACAGATAAAATTTGTTCTACTTACAAAATTTATTTGAAATATATACAGTAGATCAAATGGAATGGCTGCTAGAAGGTCCAACAGGAACCAGCCCTTGAAGTAGTTCAAGGCAATCTGTCGAGGGTTCCCGATCACCTGACCACTGCCACTGACGAATGTAGTACGGAAATTCAAAACTATATCTGAAACAAAGTCCAAAGGCATCCAGGATAAACTGTGATCAAATTCATAAATTACGGTAATTCCCCTAATAATTCAATCACAGGAAGTTCACTTTTCAACTCTGTTATTCAAACACAGAGAAAAAGTAACAGTCCCATTCTTCATTCAAATTGAAGAAAAGCCATATAATGACAAAATGTGACACCTTGTAGCTGGTGCCATCAAGAATATGGTGAGATATAAGCCATTTTTGTTACACTTCCGGTGATCGAACTATTAGGGGAATTACAGTATCACAATTCTCGACCAATAATATTAGGAGATCTCCTTCCACATAAACAAACATTCCCCACAAATATTCATTCTACGAAAATGAAAACTTTCCTTTAAAGGATCATTCCCCATAAATGATCATGCATTCCCCTTAATAAAACACTCCTCGTAAATAATGATTCTCCATAACCAGTCACTCCTTGTACATCAATCCACATTAAATCATTTTACATAAATAACTATTCCCCATATTAAACCAGTCCAACAACTAATCATTTATAGCCATGCAATGCCCATAAATAACCATTCCCATCAATGATCATTCCTCATAATAAAATATTTCCCATGAATAACAGGGTTAGAAATAGTCAAAATCATCAAAAAAGTTGCCGGACATTTTCATCTTTGCCGGGACAAAAGTTATTGTCAGACAAACTGATGTTGTTTTGCTTCATTGAACTATTTCTAAGATTTGCTGAACCAGTCACAAATGAATTTCTCAAGTGACCTTCGCCTTTTACTTTTGGTTTATCTCTCGCATATTAACGACCATGGTCTATTTTTCTTAAAATCTGCCTTAAAATTTCATGTCACTGCCACACTAGAAGATGGCGGTGATGCAGGCAGAGCTTTTGGGGCTTTGTCTGCACTATTGGGCAGTATTTCCGATCTTTCTAATTCCCCTTGGTCGCTGACTTTTTCTTTTATGTAAAGTCAAAGTTTTATAGGCCCACCATTTTGTCGACCGAACACGAGGTTTCCCTTCAATGTACACCTCATTCTATGTGACCGACACGCTTCACCCGACGGCCTATTAATACTTTCAACTGCCGGGCAAGCAGCCGAGATGTAAAGTGCTCGACACATGGTAAATGTAGAAGGATGACGTCGATAATTCAGACCAATAAAAATGTAGGTCACGAGGACTGCCCTTCCAACGTTCCATTCCACAACAACTTCAAGCATGGCGAGTTGACTTTTGTTGAAATTTGCACATGAATTCGGGGAACTAAGATGAAGAGGTTGCCTTTGTAAGCGATCTCATAGCAGGTTTTGTATTTTCTAGAGATTCAGGGCTGATAAACTGTGACAGACAATTGTCCAATTTTACCGGACAGTACGGTTTTTTGCCTGACATGTCCGACAAATCAATGTATATTTCGTTCCCTGAATAACCATTCGTGTAAATAATCTTTCCCCATCCCTAATAATTGCCTGGATGGTCCCCCTGAACATGGAAAGCCTTCAGAAAATATACTATTTGATTGGTTTTTACAAAAAGTGAAGAAATTAAGCTGATCGATCCAGACAACCAAGCTGAGGCGCGATGGAACTCTGACCAATCATGCACAGGTTCGAATATTGAGAAATCCATTCACGAACAGAAATTTAGCTGTTGGAATAATTGACTGCGAAATACATGGTATTAAATGTCAATTGTGTTCGCGTCAAAATAATATTTTCCACTTATTGTCCGAGAAATATCCGGTCATTAAACTACAAGTACTCACCAACAGCAAATAGAAATTCTACAATGACATCGGCATATATCGTGTTCCTAGTGTGACCATCAGCCGTAATGAAGGCAGCATTATAAGGCACCATTATGGCCACGTAAAATGTACACAGTAAAATCAACCAATCCCAGACAATCTTGAATATGCCATTATGTAGTATTATAAAACGGGCCTGTTTCATCTCCTGCACTTTGTATTCAGGCACAGAATTCTTCCCGGGGATGGAATGAAACTGAAAAATAGAATCAAACAAAGGTCTCTTATTACATGTAGTTTTGAAGTTTTTAAATTAAAAGTATTGGTAAAGACCTGTGCACACGAGAGCTATCAGCTGAGCTAACAGCCTCAGTTGCCTGTCAGCTCAGGGGCTATCGCTCTCGTGTGGTTTCAGCGCACACGGTGAGCAAACCTTGCTCACCGGTTTCCGCAGAACAACTTATTCGAGATCATTTTTGAACAACCGTAAAAGTCATGTGAATTCGAGATACATTTCTATTGGCTGGTCAAATACGAAGCTGCGCATCTGAAAACCCCTCGGCTCTGGGCGCCAGCCATTCATAATGTATTCGATTTGAAGCAAGACTTCAGGAACACCAAGCAGTCAAGTGACAAATACATGTATACAGATTATGAAAAATTTTGCCATTAGAAATGGCCTCGAACGTTTCCGTCCAATCAGAGAAACCGGTATTCATTACATAAGTCTGTTGAAGCATCGATGATGTATACCAAATTTTACATCGAGCATTTGAAAATTATCAGAGATAGAGATCATTAATGATTTCGCATAAATTAAAGATGGCCGCCCATCCTTCCCACCACTCAGAGAAACTGATGTGGTTATTTGTGGTTATTCATTGCAAGTCTCTTGATACATGGATGCTGTATACCAAGTTTCATATAGAACACTGAAATTGTATTAAAGATATACATCATTAAAGATTTTGCATAAATTAAAGATGGCCACCAAGGTTTCCGCCCAATCAGAAAAACCAGAACTGTGTATTGATACATCGATGATGTATACCAACTTTTACATCGAGCACTCGAACGGTATCAGAGATACAGATCATTAATGATTTCGCATAAATTAAAGATGGCCGCCCATCCTTCCCGCAACTCAGAGGAACTGATGTGGTTATTCATTGCAAGTCTCTTGATACATCGATGATAAATACCAAATTTTACATCGAGCACTCGAACGGTATCAGAGATACAGATCATTAATGATTTTGCATAAATTAAAGATGGCCGCCCATCCTTCCCGCCACTCAGAGGAACTGATGTGGAAATACATTGCAGGTCTCTTGATACATCGATGCTGTATACCAAGTTTCGCATAGAACACTTGAATGGTATCAGAGCTATATATCATTAAAAATTTTGCATAAATTGAAGATGGCCGCCAAGGTTTTCACCGAATCAGGGAAACTGGTTTGGTCATTCCTTTGAAGTTTCTTGATGCATCGATGATCTATACCAAGTTTCACACTGAACAGAGAAATGGTACCTAAGATACACAAGATTAATGATTTCGCATAAATTAAATATGACCGCCAAAGTTTCCAACCAATCAGGTCCAGATTCAATAGGGTTCTGGGTCATGAGCATATGGATGAGCAGTGCAAGTTTGGTGTGCCTAGGGTAAGTCGTTCTAAAGATATCTTGGTAACAAGAAAGCTGTGATGGTTTCGCATAAATTAAAGATGGCCGCCAAAGTTTCCAACCAATCAGGTCCAGATTCAATAGGGTTCTGGGTCATGAGCATATGGATGTGCAGTGCAAGTTTGGTGTGCCTAGGGTAAGTCGTTCTAAAGATATCTTGGTAACAAGAAAGCTGTGATGGTTTCGCATAAATTAAAGATGGCCACCAAAGTTTCCAACCAATCAGGTCCAGATTCAATAGGGTTCTGGGTCACGAGCATACGGATGTGCACTGCAAGTTTGGTGTGCCTAGGGTAAGTCGTTCTAAAGATATCTTGGTAACGAGAAAGGTGTGACGGACAGACGGACGGACGTACATGACGACGACAATACCCTTCGGCCAAATTTTGGCCGAGGGGTAATAAAACTGCTGAGCTGTTGGCTTGCGTTCACCGCACACGCTGAGGATTTGGCCTCGCAAGGCAAAATTATCAAACAAGTTTGATATTTTTCTCCCGGCCTCGCGAGGCCAAAAACTCACCAAAAACTGCCCGCACACGAGAGCTAGCCCCTGAGCTGACAGGCAATTGAGGCAGTTAGCTCAGCTGATAGCTCTCGTGTGCGCCGGGCTTAATACGTACCCTGCAAACAGTGGATAATAAGCTTCGTGCCTTTGCTGATATATTAACCCATGCAAAAGTTTGATCGCCTGTGTTGACTTCTTCATGCAGACACTATTAAATCTCCCTACCAGTGTATGCAAAACCACACCCCCTGCATGTCCCGCCAAAGGTGATTGGTTATCGTCTTAGCCGTAAAAGATGGTTGATGACGGCCATCTTGGATTACACAGATAACTGAAAAGTAATCTCAACTGTCCCCTCACCGATGTCAAGACAACCTCCAAGTTTTTTTCAAAATAACATATGCCAAAATAATAATATTACCTACCTACCTACCTACCTACCTACCTACCTACCTATACCCACCTGCTGAACCTGTGTTACCTCAAACACAATAATTATTGTAGATGGCCTTATGAAAAGAACGAGAATGACCAGTTGTTTATTTCAATGGCAGGTACATGTACATGTTTCACAGACAAATGATCTGGTCACTTACAAATCAATGGTAACAATGACCAATGGACAATTCAGTGACAGCTTCCAGCATATCGTGCATGTATATATTTGTGTGCAGTTGAGGTGAGTTCAGATGAGCTAAAAGCTCTATTAACAGAAGCTCAGACAAGGAAGTGAAAAGTGGATTTGACCGAAAGAAGAAAACAATATAGACGGAATTCAATCATTAACGATAACTCATTAATGAAAACCATACAAGAAGAAATAATTGGAGGTGGTTTAATATTTCTTGCTTCACTAGTTACATCAGCTTGCACATTCAGCTAGGTGCTCTTGTCTATTTAACACATCAGTGTTTGTTTCACCAATCAACGGATTGGCGCCTTACAAAGAAGACTCTGATGTCTGTTATATAAACTATGTTCAGTTTGCTACCACCCGGTTCACACAACTTTACTTCTGATTTGACATTTATGCATAATTATGGGGCTTGTGAGATATTTAAAACGAAAACTGTTCTATTTGAAAAATACCAGTAATGAAAGCTAGTATTTAAATATTGTTTCTCTTGTCTATATAAACCTGCAACTGTGTTTTTTGTTATGATGGGCCCAGCTGCAGAAACGGAATTGCAAATATGGAATATTCCAGTGATCACTGTAAGGTGTTGATAATAAAATTGCAATTTCAGACAGAATTTGTTCATATATGAATCAGTGATTTTCGGTGTATGAAACCCCTATAAATTGACCACATGATAAATGTTTTGTGTTTTAACTGCATTATTGGGGTCATCTGGCTTCTGTCATGTCCATTGATCCGTCCGTCCATGGATCTTGAGAGAAGAATACAGCCTAAACTGTTTGAGCTATCTATCTGATATTTTGTGGAGATGTTAATTTTTACTAATGGGTTGGTGATCTGATTAACTTTTCGTTATAGTGATAAAATTCTTGCCTCATTACCAGCAATCTGGGCTTTTGTCATGTTTTACCCCATTTCTTCCAGCTGTGGTGATATCTGTAGTGAGATACAACCTGAACTGTTACAGCTATGGATCTAAAATTATTTAAGCTACCTAACACTCACACTCTAACACTCACAACCTGCCGGACAGATTCTAATCATATAACCTTCTTAGAATCCAACCCAAGCTGACAGGCCGAGATTCACACAAATTTGCCAAACAATTTTATTGATTTCTTTCTTACTTGAAAATAAATTAAAAAAAAAAAATTATCTTGAATTCAATCTGGTGTTGTGTTGCATAAATGAGCTGTAATAATACCAGCCATAATACAGTTCACAATATAGCTGAGCATATATTGTCACATGCTGTAGAATAAATTTTTGCCAGGCGTGTTCTTCCAAAATTGTGAAACGTGACTAAATACCATATCGACTCTTAAAGTAAAAGTTGTGCAGGAAACATGCAATTTCAGAATTGTAATCCCATCTGAATAAAAATGGGATATAATATTATCTAAAAACAACTCGAAAATTCTGGTCTTGATAAAATCTCCAAAGCCATATATGCAGGAAAATATTCAATTCCTAGAAATTATGTCTCACGATTGATGGTCATTGTGTTAAATAACCCATAGAGCCTTCAATATTCTTGCACTATGTCAGTTATGGAAAAGCTATGATTCACTATACCAGTACCAACTGTTCTTTGGGAGGTTAATCGTGTGACATTAGCTATTCGCCATTGCTCATGTCAATATGAAGATAATTCTTTCAGCTTTCCAAAACTCAGTAGAATTTTATTATTATTTCGAGACTCAACCTGGATATTATTTCTAAGGTGCTTTTTTTTTGTTTTTTGTTTTTTGCAAATTTTTGATTATCAAATTTGAACCAGGCATAAACTCCTTAGTCTGTTGCAACATTTAAAATTCGGTGAATTCTGTCTGCTTCATGAAAAAAACTTAAAAACTGCAGCACTAATACTTGGTAGTTCTGGGTAATTCTCACTCTCATATGTTTATACAGTGTTAATCCCATGGCACTGACAATGCCCACTGAGTCAGCATCCTAGCCAAGGACGGACACCTGCTTCAAAGCAGATGACACATCAATGTTATTGTAAGACAGCCCCTTCAAAATGAAATCCATTTCCCCATGCAGACATTGTATCGTACATGTAGCTCACATCTAAGTATTTTCTGGTCGAGAAATTTGTTTATATTTGATAATCTGGAGCCACCAAATGCAGGTGATATTTTCCTTGCAATACCGAAAATCAGTTGAAATTGGAAAGCTCTAACAAAGATATCACATGATTGGTTGGTTGGTTGAAGTTTAATGTCGCACCTAACATTATCGGTCACACGGCGACGATGACCCAAACAAACATACCCTAGCTAGCAAAACCCTAAACCTAACAAAAACCTAACCAAATCTACAAAAAATTTGAATTTTGAAAATTAGGCTCTACAGATGCTGGTGATCACAATGGATCGTCAGAGAGCCTACTTTGTTTGGCACTTTAATTTACCTCCTGTGCCAGACAAACATGGTATGGTACAAACACATGAATGCGACTTCACATACGAATAAATAGTCGCGAGTGACAAAATGGGTTCCAAGTGTATCAGCTATAGTTCGTCTGACAATAATTTGGTTATTGGTTCAAAAATAAATTATCAACCTATTTCAGTGAGTGAGTGAATAGAATTTAACGTCGCTTTCAACAATATTTCAGCTATATCATGACGAACCAACTAAGCACCACCCAGCCCAGTTGTGTTCCTGCTACATGTACTTCAAAGAAGAAATCTTTGAAGCAGCATGGAACAAGACACACTCCATCCACCCTATAAAACACTGAGGACACCACACAAGACACAGACAGGACACTTACATGGTGTAATGAAGACAAGTGATATTACAGTGCTAGACATCACATTATCAAGTTCCAGTTGCTTCTCAGCAAAATGCATTGAAGCAACAGGAACCTGAACCCACCCAACCACCCGCTCAACTTATTTCAGATAAAAACTGAAAGCAAGCCTGCAAACTGAAATGAGGACCAGTTTTCTTTCTTTTCCTCGAGAAATGGGAATGGGTGAAGCAGTACCATGGTAGACTTGGTGGATCATCTTGTAAGAACGGCCAAACAGCATCTGGGCATCAGGTGAGAAAATTGACATCTCAGCAGGCTACTATAAATTACATATAGTAATTATAATTTTGTCAAATCCAGTAAACCCTGTAAATTTCTATGACATCATTATTTCTTCTATCCAAAATTATAATGTAGAAATATCAGCCATCTAGGTGGGAATACTTGAAATGAAAATTAAGTAGCTGTTCTGTGAAACTTGTGAAATTAATCAAAGAGGTTTTGATTAAAATTGTATTGACAGCCAGTATCTTGTTTGGTTAACAAAATTATTTCGAAAAAAAAGGACTAGATATTGCTTCATGGGAGCTAAACATCATTTGAAATTGGAAGCTGATGCATTTCAATGATTGGGGGGAGGGGATGTTCACAAATTCAATGCAAGAACATTGCATGCATTGATCATCAGCACAAAATTGGCAGAACAGTTCCGCACAAAGGAGCTCATTTAGTAGCACATTTCCATGGCATTATCAATGCAGATTCAGCACACTTATGACACAGAGTAAGCATGTACTAATTATGTGCTGTATAACCTACATGTATATGCATGATTGAACATAGCTTCAGCGTAGAATCAGCAGATTAACAGTATACTATCAGTGTTTTCCAAAAATGTTAATAAGAATGCTGATCTGTACTGATATTGCGCTGAGTCAGTCAATTGTGAGAGAGTGAGTGAGTGAATAGTGTTTAACGTCCCTCTCAACATTTTTTCAGCTACATGTAATATCCCGACGGGGGAGGGAAGGGAGAGAGGGGGAGAGGCGGGGGTACCTATACTTGCAACGTTGATTCACGGGTCTTATTTGAATGGAAACTTCAAAATAACTTTAAAACAATGTATAGAAGGGTAATTTGAAAGAGAATGAAATGCAGGTGTGAACAGTGTCATATCTTAGCTTTCATTCGCCTGATATTCATCCATTTTCAGAGTTGCTGACCCATATAGCAACACATTCATGGTCACAATTAATTTGAAACACAAACACTTACACATAATTTAGTATTAGTGTGGTGTCTGCTTACACGCAATTTGAAATTCGATCTTGGTGATCATTGAATACCCAGATTCCAGTAGACAATGGAGGCCTGACTATCCCATCACATGGAATACATGGATATGGTTTCTGGCAATACTGATGAAATTCTTATCTCCAGAGCACTCAATACATTCATCTCTGTCAGTTAGGCCTTTCGATTTGGTCTCAAATTACAGGCCAGCAGAGGCAAACACCATCTCAATCCATCTACAAATCACGTGAATAGAGAAACCCATTCACTTCATAACAATCTCAACCGAGAGCCAAACTTGACTTCAATATATGCCCACATATTTGATCCATTTCAGAATAGCACCAGAAGAAAAGAAGAAGTACTATTTCTCTCATCTGATTGGTTAACTGGGTCAAAATTCAAGTTGACAATGAAAATCTGATGGGTTGAAGTCGCCTGACGTTGAAACAATTGATTTGACTTGGACGTAACGTTCAGTTCCCGGGATAGAGAGAAGTCCCAAGTTAGATCCAGTGACAAGGTAACCATTTGCTGAATTTGTCCTAATCTGGCCAGGTTTTCAGAAGTTACTATCTGAAAACAAAATTTTAACTTGGCCACAGATGGCTTCACCTATAGGTGGATAGGCATGAAAAACAATCCCAAGCGAGATCTTGAGGCAATTAAGGTACCAACATACCAAATTTGGAAAGAATCTGTTCAGGTTTTCGAAAGTTATTGACCAGAAACAAAATTTTAACTTGGTCCAATGTGGTGCCACCTATAGCCGGAACGGCATGAAAAACAATCCCAAGCGAGATTTTAAGGTGAGGTACCCACATACCAAATCTGAAAAGAATCCGATCAGTTTTCAGAAGTTATTGTCCGGAAATGAAACTTTGACTTGGCCCACAGGTGGTGCCACCTATAAACAGTTATTGTCTGGAAACGAAGTCGGACAGATGCACAAATGGGCACAACACGGATGGACGGACCCCAATACTGTAGTCCCCCTTTAGCCCTTCAGGCGTTGAGGGACAAACAGGAAGCGGCAATCATAGAATCTGATTGAATAATTGTGCAATCCCCCATTCGGCCATTCATAATACTTTGTGTGTTTCAGATAACAAGTTACATCAGAAGATAGGTAGATAAGTCGATAGGGAATTAAAAAAAAATTTGTTATATTTTTTAGCTTTTCCAGAAAATATCGTATGCAATACCGAGCTTTCGAAAGAAAGACTTCAATGTTTTGTACTAGCTAGATTTAGCCATGTATGTACTGGTATCTACATGTACATTGTACTGCTTTATGCATTCATGTAACAGCTAAAAAAAAGTATTTTTTTAAGAATTGGAAAGAGTTACAGAGGACATTCTGAGTGAAAAAAAACAAAATAAAATAAAGCCTAGTCCAAAATTGACCAACTATTTTGGGTAGTAGAGTTACTAAACAAACTTATATTTATGGATGCCTTAGCTTTTTCTAAGAACATTGCCAAGCTTGAGACTGTGCAGCTGTATCCTCCAAATCCATACACTCACAAAAATTGTGTTTTTAAATGATTTCCTGATATTTTGGTCCACAGCAACCTTGAAGTTTGACAGTTTGACCTTAACATGCACCCAGGCTTCTAGTTTGAGACAAGCTTGAGGTGTACCCAAGTTTGATCACAATCCACATGCCTAAACTGGAGTTCCAGCACCAACGTTTTCATTACTTTCCCCATTCTGGGGCCAAAGCCACCTTGACTGTTGACCTGTTGACAGATTCCATATTAATGGGGGCCAAATATAGTTGTAACAATTGTCGACTTGTCATTGAAAGCGGTATTATAATTAATGTTTTGCTGATAAGCAGATTGTTATTCATGTACTATAGATATAAAAAACACCATTTGGGCCACTGGCACCTCAGATGACTTAGAAAAATGAAAGCTAATAAATTACACATGTGTATAACATTGGACAGACAAAAGTCCCACTAATAATAATACCCTAGTTAGTGGAGCATTATGAAGAATTTGCAGTTTATAGTGCATGACCTTGTAAAACATTTGGAGTTAATATCACATGTCTATATTATTGATTTCACAGAAGAAAATCCAGTGTTTCAATAGTTATTAAACAAAAATTATTAAATATCAAGTTTACAAGCTGAAAACTATAAGTCTGTCCTGAGCTTCATGTAACGTACTGCTAAAGTTAGACATTGTCTATAGGACATGAAAATGTTTTTCTTCCAAATGCCTTTTGAATTTGAAAAATATAATAATTTCTTAATTGCAGAGTTTATAAACCTGTCCTAATTATTTTGAATACGATATACAAATTAGACAATCAATTTTGCGAACGTTTACTTGATCTGATGTCTGTCCTACTTCTCATAACGCTCGCTGTGTAAAATTCATTCCGTTTTAACTCGCGATCCATATTTTACAACTACCGTCGCGCTGCACACGTCACCCTTCTTCCTTTCCCAGCGTGGCTGTCTGGCAACATCAAGCTTCGGTGGAAAACTCATGCGGTAAGATGTTTTTTTGTGGCCATCGGTCCAATTACATAACGTTAGGCCTGCAGTAACGTCCGCAAAGCATTTGTCCATGTTACAAACAACTGACAGATCGTTGTAACGAGCAAAGAACTGGAGATTAATCACGATTGCGTCCCGATTTCTGTTCGTCAATTGCCGCCATATTTCATCGATGGCGCTCGACCATGCGGTGTACTTTTAGCTTTTGAGGGTGCTTACGTTACTCCGATGGACCGATGTTTTATTGCTTACGTTCGTTATCAGACAGACTTAATTGCGAAAGTGCCATATCTCCCTAATCTGTCCATTTGTAACGTTAGCAACAATATACTACCAATCTCTGCTTCATTCCAGTTCGGTCCCGTCTTTTATATTTACATGGCACTTAGTAATTGTCCTGATGAACAGAGTTATGTACGACTTGGTTCACATGGTGTTTCATTCTTGTGAATTAGTTAATAAAAAGGATTGCTAATGTTGTTTCTGTCTGTCCATACATAACGTCAGCAGTATGTGATTAATCTCGGATTCCAAGCTTACAACAAGTAGATGGTAATGTCTCCTGAACAGTTATTGATGTTGGAAGCTTTTTGATTCAAATTTGATGACCAATGACTCTATGGTTGCTAATAACAATGCATGGAATGTGTTGTATCTTCATTGTTATTATCAGCTGTCTGTCCAATCATGTCTGTCCATAGGTAACGTTAGCAAATCTCTGAAAGTACATTTTTCACTAATTGCACTGTCAATATGTTTTTATTGTCAATATCTAATGTTTTATCAGCATAATTATCTGATGTCAATATATCTGTCTTCAACAAAAACTCCTAGAGAATTGTAAAAATGTAGTGTTCTTCCAATTTTGTTGCTAACGTTATGCATTTGTCTGTCCTTCAGTAACATTAGCAGTCATTAATAAAAGCATTAATTTCCAAATATATTTTTTGATGTAACAAAAACAATGCTTTATTAGCTTCAGAAAGCCGTGTAGAAGGCCATAATTATACTCTACATTAAACTGGTGGAAGTTTAATTCATACAGTAAAACTTTGAGAAATGTCTTGTCTGTCCATACCTGAAGTTAGCAATTGTTACGCATTTTTTTTGCTTTAAAATCGTGATTTCCAACATTTAAAGCAGATTCTGCGTGCTTGATTATTTTATTCATTGATACCACATAAATTAATAATCAAGTCTATAAAACTTTATAAGTCTGAGCAGCAAAAAAGGAGATCTTTTAAAAACAGGTGCATGTAATAAGTTTTACAGTATGGTAGAGACAAAAAGCATTCCACAATTTCAGAAACTGCAGAAATTATCTTCAAACTTCACAAAATTGTACTTCAAAACATCACTGTTCAGGAAAGTTATTCAAAAGGTAATTTATGTAAGTTTTGTTTTCAAGTGTCAGGGGACACTTTTTGGCCCCCATTAATATGGAATCTGTCTGTTGACTTCTATTTTGGTATCCAACATATCAAATGTATTTAGTTTTCAATGATTTCCTGATTTTCAGGCCACAGTGACCTTGACCTCTGACCGTTGACCTATATTTAATTGGAATGTGCCACATCTCTACCTAATGTATCCACTCTCAAAATTGACATGTAGACCAGAGTCAATGTGGACACACAGACAGAAATCGCCGCTAATACGTCCACCTTTTGGCAGTCATATAATAACCAGACATGATATGGAATTTTTTTTTTTTTATAATATTTAAGCCTTTTCTGAATCAATGACCAACTACCACTGTCAAGGATAGTGTTGACCAGAACACACACATATAGTCCAGGAGTTGACTACACAAAGAACCTGCACTCTTATGTAACTCAGTGAAGAGTTCAAATTTTCAAAACATTTCAAAATGGGGTTCCCTCAGATGGAACATCACAATTTTAAATTGACCTTTTTGATCATCTAAAATGAGATATAAGGAATTGCTTCATTCTGATTCACAAACAATAAGCCTGTGGCTACTATTGCTCCGAGTCCCTGCTGTTTCAAGGATGACAGGAAAGCAATAGAAGGTTTTTCTATAGAAGAATACATGTGGATAGTTATTGCATTAGTAAGAAACAAATATGTTAAGCTGCCATGCAACGAATATACAATAACAAAGAAGTTACTATTCAATGAATATAAAAATAACAAATATCAAATCTGAGTAAAATAAAATTCATTTTGTAATCAGATCTGTCAATGATCCAGTACCATGGTGATTAAATAACTCGTCAGTCCAGTATCACTCGTAACCATGGTGATTACCTACCTTATACCCACATCTCTGTCCTCCATGACAGCACGTGTCAGTACACTTAGGTAAATCAGAACTACCGTCCTTGTAATTCATGGCATGGCCCAAACATATCACTTCTCACAAACCCCGAACCCATCGGTCTGTTTACATCGCAGCGGATTTAAATTCCGCAGAGCGTCGCCTGACTCAATGTTACCCTTGCTGTATTGTTGTGTCGCCGCGTGTGATTCGGCCGTTATCTCTGGCTGGCCGCCTCTCTGAGTAATACTCTACTACGAGTGGATTACCCTTATCGTACGCCCTGGGATGAATTCACGCTGAGCTTTCGGCTCACAACAGATGTGTGTAATATTGAGGAATATGGTATAACAGGCAACCTGGAGGTTTTATGCATAGTATTGTTCCACACTGTTAGCATGGTTAGAGAATGACACATTCTTCAAGAACATGTACATGTCCTAAATTCTAACATCCACGGATGCGTCAGAAAATCATGCATTATTCATGAAATACAACTTTATTGGGTGAGGCAAATGAAAGGAAATTTGGTTTATTTTCCCTTTTAGAGCATAGCGTAATTAATCAATAGGTGACTATGAATTACGAATTGTGATTGACGATCTTCAGAAGTTTTATAAATTTCTTTTGTTACAATTACTACTTTGATTATATCGCTATAATATACATGTAAGCGTACAATGCCTTTGGAGAATTCACAGCACTTCACGATCATTATGATACACTGGCACTCAATGCCGTAAACACGATAATTAAAGTTAGACGAATGTCAGAAGCTATTCTTAGGCTCATATGATGATACAATTAAACGGGATACCGTAAACACGATAATACGTGACAGTTATACCGGGTACATATAGGCACGCAAGACGGAGAGAGTCAATCTTCCTGATTCTCCATTTAACGCTTTCCGGCCAGCACCATGCTCGCCCTAGTGGCCAGCATTAAGCTCTTTGTCGGAGTGGAGAGATCAAATTGACGACACTTCGACCGCAGCTAATGTTGAAGTCGACTGCCCAGGAGACTGTGTTTACATCACAGACCAGCACACATGTATCCAGCTCTCACGCACAGATGAGCTGGTCCCTCGATACATTTGCTATGGAAATTTGTGATTAAACTTCTCGACCTATCTGGAGGAACTATGAATTTGGAATAAACGAGTCCCGATGGTTTGTCAGCCCGAGGCCAGGGTGGCATATTATCACCATGATACGACTGCCATTTCTGAGCCCTCTCCAAATTGTCTCAATTTTGTTCCATTTTTCAGACTTCTTTATAACTCGCTTGAGGATTCTCGGAGATAAAACTCACATCAGTCCATGTCTCTGTGGACACAGTTGTCTGAGAGTTACATGAAATATGATGTACATGTGTGTATGTCATGTTTACCAGCGTCTAGTGCAAAAGGACGACAATGATTTGGTGTAAGACTCACAAAATATAATTGAGACAGCACCTGCTGGATATTGTATTGTCAGCCTTTTCATGGGGGAATATTACATTTTCAATGGGAGTCTTACACCAAAGCCTTGCCAAAAGGATCAACCAACCAATGGGTGACTTGCAAAATACTGATTATCCAATCAAATTTTGTTATTGTCACTTCCTGTTTCTCAATTTTGGCCCAGTTTACCAATCAACTGACAAGTATGATACCATCAATCCCTCTAATAAATTCAAATTCAATTCCTCTAGGGCCGTCCTTAAAATTATCTGGGTTTCCGGTAACCCGACCGACCCATCAAAAACTGAAAATCGAGGGTCAGCGGTTTTATTATTTTTTTTTTTTTACGAGAAGAGAAATAAAATCCAAACCTGGTCTGTATTTGCAACCTAATTCAATTCGTCTATCTTCTACAAATGATTGTTCTCGCTGCTCTAAAATGCATTTTTTTTTCACAATAAAATGTTCGCCGGTCGTTAACAGAACTGAATTCAGCGATACCGGAAGCACATGGCAAATCTCGGGGCTTTAGTTATTGCCCGTGACAAAAAGCTGTAGTTGTCTCCCTTGCCGTTCCGGGAACTAAAATGGCGCGGTCGCCATTTTCTGTTTCCGTGATACAAAGTGGAAATGTTTTAAAACACAATCATATAACCCTCGTGTCGACGACTCCTGGCCTTTGTGGTATTGTTTTTCCTTTGTCATGTTAATGGACAAAACTTTCCAACATATACCCATATTGAGATTTGTAGTGTCGTAGGTGATTGAACTCCACTTTCAAATGTGCCTATCAGCAAAAAAAGAAAAAAAGAAAAAAAAATTGCCTACCTACCTACCTACCCATCTTTTGCAATGGTCCGTTACCTGAAACAGGCATATTTTTAAGGATGGCCTAACAAAACTCAATCACCCCCAATTTTGTGAACAAAATTCAATCAGCTGTTCTGATAAAATTGATCACCCTCTAAAATTGAAATAACAAAGAAATAAAATAATGGATTATCTGCATAATTTTAAATGATTTTGTCAACTTCCTGTTGTTCTAATAAATTTGATCACCCCAGTATTTTGATCATGGCTGGAAATTTCACTTCCTGTGATTGAGTTATTAGAGGGATTACAATACCACTACAATTTACTACACAAAAAGTTAGAGAAGGAAAACGTGAATTTCTATTTATTTCTGAAACAGTAATTAGACTATTATTTCTCTTCAGTTATTTTCCTGTTAAACAGGATGCTCGTCTGTTTCGACAAAAGACAAACATTTGGTCGTGCACGGAAGTACAAATTAATCCAAATAAACACTAGGGAGGATCTCGAAATCCCGATCGACGTTCGGCGATCACGAGGAACACTTTCGCCCATATACAACAGTTATATTATCGTTAGTAAATGAGTAAACTTTTCTTGTGATTCTCTGTTTGAGCCCAGTGACGAATTTCCAAGACTTGCTACTGACACTATTCATATGCAAATTTTGCGCGAGGCCACTCTAATCCTTTCTTTACACAAACAGCGGACAGTAGGGATATTTTTTACGGCTTGTTTCCACAAACGCGACCCCGGAAATAATAATCCCTGAGTAGAACGACAATAAAGATTGTTCAATGGTTATCATTCGATTGTCTCTTATAATTAGTTGATTAACCGTTCCTAATTCTTTTCTCTTCAGTTATTTTTTGTGCATTTGAAAGATTAATGTTCATAACCGTGAACATTTCTTGATTGGCATTAAACAGAACCGCAAGACTCTCGGAATGATTGGCAGCTAATTAATTGAAATGTACGAGACATCGAGCACCAGGACTCGACATGAAACACTCAAAAATGAATATTACCATGAAAATATAAATGTTTGCCCCACGTGGGGCACTTTGGAATGATTGGCAGCTATTAACAAGGCCGAAAAATACTACAGCAGTGATCAACGATGACGCACTACTGTCGACCTACATACGGAATGTACCGACAACGGCATGTCATTTTCACGCCGCTCTCTTTTCTGAGAAATTTCCATTCGAGGCGACAGATTTCGCAAAGCGGTGATTACCAGCACTCCATTACCGGGCCGTCCAAACATTGGGATAATTGGGAACCCTCGGACCAATGCAAGTTGGGCTACTCTTGTTATAGGCGATGGTACCCTATCTGAAGCGTTTTCAGGAGAATATGAGGTCATTAAAAGCGCATTTGGCACGCTTGGAAGAAGCTTGGACGTCACTGTTTTTTCTTCTGTACCGGTATTAACTGACGAGGCAACATTATCATTGGAGAAAATGATAAAAATGCACACGTGATTGTGAACACTTGCCATTTGTTTTATTTAATTTAAATGAGTACCGTAATGTATCCTGATTTCGATACAGACAGGCATAGAGAGTTTGATACAGGTAGGCATAAGGAATTTGGTACAGGTGGGCATAAGGTGTTTAGTACAGGTGGGCATAAGGAGCTTGGTACAGGTGGGTATAAGGAGTTTGGTACAGGTGGGCACAAGGAGCTTGGTACAGGTGGGTATAAGGAGTTTGGTACAGGTGGGCATAAGGAGTTTGGTACAGGTAGGCATAAGGAGTTTGGTACAGGTAGGCATAAGGAGTTTGGTACAGGTGAGCATAAGGAGTTTGGTACAGGTAGGCATAAGGAGTTTGGTACAGGTAGGCATAAGGAGTTTGGTACAGGTGAGCATAAGGAGTTTGGTACAGGTAGGCATAAGGAGTTTGGTACAGGTAGGCATAAGGAGTTTGGTACAGGTAGGCATAAGGAGTTTGGTACAGGTAGGCATAAGGAGTTTGGTACAGGTGAGCATAAGGAGTTTGGTACAGGTAGGCATAAGGAGTTTGGTACATGTAGGCATAGGGAGTTTGGTACAGACAGGCATAGGAGTTTGATACAGGTAGGAAAAAGAAGTTTGGTACAGGTAGGCATAGGGAGTTTGATATAAGCATAAGGAGTTTGGTATAGGTAGGCATAAGGAGTTTGGTATAGGTAGGCATAAGGAGTTTGGTACAGGTAAGCATAAGGAGTTTGGTATAGGTAGGCATAAGGAGTTTGGTATAGGTAAGCATAAGGAGTTTGGTATAGGTAAGCACAAGGAGTTTGGTATAGGTAAGCATAAGGATCGAGTTTGGTACATGTAGACAAAGAGTTTGGTACAGGTAGGAATAAGAATTTGATACAGGAAGGTTCGGTTCAAGTATGCATTGCGAGTTTGGTACAGGTAAGCATAGCAAGTTTGATACAGGTAGGCATAAGGAGTTTGGTACAGGCAGGCACAAATAGTTTGGTACTGGTAGGCACAGGTTTGGTACAAGTAGGCACAATAAATTTGGTACAGGTAGACATAATGGGTTTGATACAGGTAGCCATAATGTGTTTGATACAGATAGGCAGACTGAGCTTGGTACAGGTAGGCACAAGGAGTTTGGTACAGGTAGGCACATGGAGTTGGTACAGGTAGGAATAAGGAGTTTTGTACAGGCAGGCACAAAGGGTTTGGTACTGGTAGGCATAAGGAGTTTGGTACTGGTAGGCATAAGGAGTTTGGTACAGATGGGCAGTGGGGTTTTGTACAGGTAGGCAGTGAGTTTGGAACAGGTAGTCATAAAGAGTTTGGTACGGATAGGCATAAGAAGTTTGGTACAGGTAGGCACAAAGGGTTTGGTCCTGGTAGGCATAAGGAGTTTTGTACAGGCAGGCACAAAGGGTTTGGTACTGGTAGGCATAAGGAGTTTGGTACAGGTAGGCACAAAGGGTTTGGTCCTGGTAGGCATAAGGAGTTTGGTACAGGTAGGCACAGGTTTGGTACAGATAGGCACAAGTAGTTTGGTACAGGTAGGCATAATGAGTTTGGTACAGGTAGCCGTAAGGAGTTTGGTACAGGTAGGCACAGTGAGTTTGGTATAAGTTGGCACAGTGAGTTTTGTACAGGTAGGCATAAGAAGTTTGGTACAGGTAGGCATAATGAGTTTGGTACAGATAGGCATAAGGAATTTGGTTCAGGTATGTATACAGAGTTTGGTATGGGTAGGTAAATTGAGTTTGATAAGGTTAGGCATTAGGATAAAATCCTACCACGATGCTGAATTTTTTTACATTTATTCCAGGTAATCATCTCATCAAAGCAGTGAAATTTTGTTGACTCCTGTGAATGTTGTAATTAGATGGCCATAATCGAGAGCTACCGGTACCATAATACTAAGCCCACCAGTGATCCTCCATAATGATTGTAACTAAGTTAGAAAATTGACTCACGGTCAGTAGATGTGAATAGTAATTATTTCTTATAATCCATTCTACTTACCTGAAAATAAAACTGTTTTTGGTCCTGTGTTGGTCCTCAACGAGATAGACAACAGACAGACAGACAGATATGTGTGCATGCCAACAGCAATAGCCCACATAGACCTACCCTATTTCTTTGAATCATTCAGATGGCAAAACTTAAATTCAGGCCTCTGTGGAGAGAAATCCTGCAAACATTCTACAAATCCCACCAGCTATCTTTTCAGTTTATGGGATAATTAACATATCCAAGCCACAGTATTTGGCCTCAGTTGGCATATATGTGTTTTTTTCTGCTTTGAATTCCAAAAATGCTGTTAGAAAAATTAGAAGAACTAGGGTATAGTAATTACCTATACATGTAACTGACCTGATTAAACTGTTGGAGTTTACTCCTCGCTCTGTTCTGCTTTTCAAGCTGTCCAGACAGGTGGTAGAGAACAGCTCGACTACGCCTACGTTGATACTTGAAACTGTTCTTGTCCTCCGCATTCTTCGCTGGAGCTCCTCGGGTAATCTTGGGCGAGTCGTGAGCTGGTTCTCCTAAACAATACAGCAAAATCACATGAATTTCAATACCCAAGGACATAATCAACATTTTGAGATGATAGGCTGGATTTTTATGTACATCTTGAGTGAGTAGGATTTAACGTTGTTTTCAACATTTTGTCAGTCATATCACGATGGTGCCTACATGTGCTAGAACACGAGAGTGTCCACAGTTCCTATTATCCTGGACACTGATCAGCCCATGCAGCCAGTACAGCACCCGGTCACCCATCCAAGTATTGAGCTCAACGTTGCTTAACTTCGGTGATCTGACGAGAACCGGTGTGCCCAATGTGGTACGACGTACTATACATGTTGAATAAGATCAATTCTTCAATAATTTAATTGAAATTCAATCACCCCCAATTTTGTTGACAAAATTCAATCAGTCATCCATGATAATTCCACTAATTAAATAAAAAAAAGTAAAAATTCCCACCATGAAATAAAGGGGTGACCAAGAAGTGATCAAGAAGGACAAGAAGTTGACACATGAATTGCAGGCAAGCACCTAAAAGGTGCGTGGACCCCTCAGCCAGTTTTTTTTTAGTCAAGTAGGATCAGGGCTGCATCTAGAGCCAATTTAGTTTCGGGAAACATATGGACGCCCAAAACTCAAATGAAACAAAAATTGAAAGTGTTGTTGTTGTTCAATTTGAAAGGATTTCTGAAGGAAATACTAGAAAAAGCCTCTGGGATCCTCAATATCGATCCGATTGCATAGCTGGGTATTGAATTTCATGTTAATAAACCTCTGTTTTGTGATTGATCACAGGCTATTTGCGCCGAAATTCACTTACAAAAATTGGACCCTCAATAATAAATTACGAAAAGGAACTGGGAGTTTGGGATCAGAACCTGCAAAAAAATTCCTGGATACCTTATAAAACAGACTTCAGTTTCACGTGAGTGGTGTGCTGGGATTACAGCATGCAAGAAAGTGTAGCTTTATCAGTGGCAATTTATGCATTGCACAAGTGTGATAACAAGTAAACACACTGATTGACACAGGCCCACCCTTATCATTATTGTTGGGGGGGGGGCATAAGCTCCAGGTATGCAAACTGGTTCAAAATTGCGCAGTCAAGCTAAAAATTGGCTCTCCTAATCACTCGTTTTAAATAATTTCCAAGGTACAGTAACATGTTTGGTGACAAAAATTGACAAATATGTTGTACCAGTTAAATGTGTGGACACAAATATGGTTCATGCAAAAGTTTTAGGATAAAACAGATGATGTAGAATAGAATGATTTAATAGCAAAATTAACGAAAATGTTGTCCTTCATTCAATGAGAATCTTGAAAATGGACCAGGCTTTCTTGTATCAGGCATGACAGGGAACCTTCAAAATTCACAATGAAACATGCAACCAAGGGTTCGCGATGGGCATAGACAACAGTGCAAAAGCTAAGCCATCAATAAATAATCAAAAAAAATCAAAAAAATTCATGAAATCATCATAACCATCTGAAAATCTAATCATTTCATCAGTCAACATTCAGGAAGCTCTCACCAAAGTTTAGTCAGGCCCGACTTGATAGATCTGCAGATATCCAGCGGACAAGAACATGTTGATGGGCATAGGTAACAGCGCAAAAGCTGAGCCATCAATAAATAATAAAAAAAAATAATTAAAAATCATGAAATCATCATAGCCATCTGAAAATCTAATCATTTCATCAGTCAACATTCAGGAAGCTCTCACCAAAGTTTGGTCGGGCCCGACTTCATAGATCTGCAGATATTCAGCGGACAAGAACATGTTGACGGACGGGCGCTAGGACGGACGGACGGACGTACGTACGTACATGGCAACGACAAGACCCCACAGCCCTATGGGCTGAGGGGTAAAAATGGTCCAAAATCATGCAGATTATGAATTATTTTTTATTTCCAGGATTTTAGAGAGTGATCAAATTTATTAGAACAGCCGATTGAATTTTGTCCCCAAAATTGGAATTGATTGAATTTAGATGGGGGCATTGAATTATTAGAGGGATTACCAAAGTAAATTTGACCACCCTCTAAATTCAATGAAAACACAAGGGGTTCAAGTCCCCCGGCGTTGAAACAATTGATTTGACTTGGAACCGTAACTTTCAGTACCCAGCAAGTGAGATCCAGTGGCAAGGTACCCACAATTACCGAATTTGTTCTAATCCGGTCAGGATTTCAGAAGATATTGTATGAAAACAAAATTTTAACTTGGCCCGCAGGTGGTGCCATCTATAGGCGGGTCAGCGTGAAAAGAATCCCAAGTAAAATCTTGTGGCCAAGTACCCACATACAAAATTTTAAAAAAATCCCTTCAGTTTTTTGAAAGTTATTGCCTGGAAACAAAATTTTAACTTAGACCCAGTTGGCGCCACCTGCAAGCAGATCGGCGTGAAAAACAATCCCAAGTGAGATCTTGAGGCGAGGTAGCCATATACCAAATTTGAGAAGAACCCGTTCAGTTTTTCAGGAGTTATTGTCCGGAAACTTAGGTCGGACGGACGCAAAATTTTAATTTCGCCCTCAGGTGGCGCCACCTATAGGCGAATTGGCATGAAAAACAATCCCAAGCGACATCTTGGGGCAAGGTGCCCACATACCAAATTTGAAAAGAATCCATTCAGTTTTTCAAAAGTTATTGTTCAGAAACAAAATTTTAACCTGACCTCCAGGTGGCACCACCTATAGGCGAATTGGCATGAAAAACAATCCCAAGCGACATCTTGGGGCAAGGTACCCACATACCAAATTTGAAAAGAATCCGTTCAGTTTTTCCAAAGTTATTGTCCGGAAACGAACTTTTAACTTGGCTCCCAGGTGGCGCCACCTATAGGCGGATCGGTGCGAAAAACAATCCCAAGCGAGATATTGAGGTGAGGTACCCATACACCAAATTTAAAAGAATCCATTCAGTTTTTCAAAAGTTATTGTCCGGAAACGAAATTTTAACTTGGCCCCCAGGTGGCGCCACCTGTATGCGGATCGACGTGAAAACCAATCCCAAGCAAGATGTTCAGGTGAGGTACCCACATACTAAATTTGAAAAGAATCCGTTCAGTTTTCCAGAAGTTATTGTCCGGAAACTAAGTTGGACGGACGCACGGACGGACGGACACACGGCACGACGCACGGACGGACGCACGGACGGACCCCAATTCTATAGTCCCCCTCTAGCCCTTCGGGCGTCGGGGGACAATAAAATAACAAAGAAATACATGTAATGAATTTATGTATCTGCAGGAGTTTGGACGATTTTGTCAACTTCCTGTTTGCCAACTTTCTAATCAATATAATCACCCCCTGAATTCATGGTAGAAAAGTCACTTCCTGTGATTCAATTATTAGAAGATTTACCATACCAGTAATATTCAATAAAAATTTTATTTTTAATTATATAAATTGGAATTTACTTTGATAGGCATTTAGAGATCGGCATATATAACACAAGGCTATTCTATGGATAACAACTTCTTTATTGCTGTGGTTAGAGAATTAAGATTTAACGTCGCATTCAGCAATATTTTATCTATTTAGCGACAAATTATTTTGAAGCTGACGTTAGCTTATTAGCTTCGAAAAAGTTGAAAGTATCTCCAACGAAACTTCAGCTCCACGGCAATAAAGAAGTTGTTATCCATAGAATAGCCTTGTGTTAAATTGGAATTGGCCATTGAGTTCAAATAAAACCATCCAATAAGAAGGTGACAAACCATTTGCTTCATTATCCGTGATATCCAAGTGAATGCCAGGTGATAACTTGTCATGAGTGATATCTTTACAGGAGACCAGGATAAACACCACGTCTCTCTTCTCATTCTTGATAGGGATGATATCCAACAGACACCAGAACGGACTTCCTGCAACGATATCAACAAACAAACTCAACATTTTAATACCGGTGTCATGAAGCAGGATCGTAGTCAGGATATCTTGAGGGGTGGTTGTTTTTGTGTCAAATGGGCACATTAGGGGGTTTGCTTTATAAGACAGGTACATGTATGGGAATTGTTACCACTGAAAAAGTCTGAAATCTACTTCAAAAAGTCTGAAATTTTCCACCCCCTACTAGGAATATGGCATTTTTGGGCATTTCAGACAAAACTGACAACTTTCTATTTTTCAAAATTTTGATGAAAAAGTCTGAAATCAGCCTATTGAAGGACAATTCCCATACCTGATAAGAGAAAGGAGGATATAGGGGTGCTTCCATTTGAGAAGAGTACTTATATGGGAATTTTTTTTATTTTTTTTTAGACAAAACGGAGGTTGTCCAAACCCCCTAAA
This sequence comes from Hanleya hanleyi, assembly GCA_036873755.1. Classification (NCBI taxonomy): domain Eukaryota; kingdom Metazoa; phylum Mollusca; class Polyplacophora; order Lepidopleurida; family Hanleyidae; genus Hanleya; species Hanleya hanleyi. The sequence continues at coordinate 58,006 of JAVTVY010044987.1, forward strand.
CCCCCTTGGCTATGGGCATATAAAGTTTGAAACTATGGGAAGGAAAGGTAAGATGTATATTCAGATATTTTAAAACAACTGTATTCTGTAAAACAAAGTATCGATATCCAGGCATACATATGCCACTCATCTAATGCACACAGTACACTTGACTTGAGACCAGTTATTGCCTTCACCAAGAATAAGAGCTTACGGGACATCCTGGTGAGTACTAAGCTACATCCATTAGGTCTACATAAGTGGGGGAATTATCTTGGTAACTGACATTAACTTATGGCCGCAATCACCCCCAACCCCCAACGTCACTTCCCATCTCAGAATTACTTACATATAATGTTTCATATGAGCATAAACACTGTGCTTCAATTTGTAAACAAAGAGGCAAAGAGATCTATCACTTTCTATCACATTCATGAAGCTAGAAACATTATCTGTCATTTTAAGTCTATAAGAAACTTGTCTCTAGGAACACTTTTAGAAAAAACGTTTGTTTCCAAAGCCCTGTGCCCGTGCCTACATTTATCAAAATACACCACTGATCTAATGCACACAGTACACATGACAAGTCATCTCTTACACATATACTATCATGGGTCTAAATTACACCTGTCTACGACAAGTGAAATTTGAGAGAGACAAGTACAAAAATAATCTAGTCCCAAGTGACAAGTCGAATAAATTTTTCATTTTTTTTATTATTCCTGTAAGGCATCTACATCCAATATTACAAGTACCATACTACATGATTTTTTTTTATAATTTTGAATATTTGTTCCATGTAGTTACATTGTACAGTAGGAACAGCATTTTCTTCAATACACCAACATTCTATTGATACATGTGGTTAGCGTTCAAGTAAAATTTTGAAGGAGACAGTAAAAAATCTGTTCACTTGTCACCCGAGACAAGTAAATTTTTCAAACATTTCAAACCCTAACTATGAAAATCATACATATGCAAATGTATGTAAGATATGATGTATAAGTTTTCAACTTGAAACACCTCATTGGAATCCAGCAAACAAATCCTTCAAACTTATACCTCCAGAATGATCACATACACGTACACACATCTGATGGATTTTGTATTATAAACAAGAGTTATTCCCCCTAGTGTGATTTCCAAGATTTCCACAGTATATGGGTTATTTCCCCTGATTGTGATGTCAGCTTGCTTTAGAAGTACCAAAATTCCCTACCTTTCCCCCTTGATTTTTTCAAGATCACAATTTCTAGTTTTCTACAACAACAATAACAACAAATATCTGTGCATTATCTGATTCCTCCACTCATTTTCATCTAATTCATGGTCAATAAATCTGCTAGGATAAACAATCAATCCATATCAGTTTTCTGTGATACTGAAGGTCGTCATTCATGATTTTATTCAACAAGTGTGAATCTTCACAGCCTTGTTTTAAGAAAGACCTTGTTCAAGCAACCTTCAATCAATAATAGGCTAATGTCTTATTCTGGATAAATATACTCCATGATTTAATGGAAAAAGTGAATAGTAGGCCAGCTTGGCCACACAATGCCACAGCATGGACAGTAGTTGTCGTAAATTGATTGTTGCAAACTGACAACCCACTGTAAAATATATCGAATGATAACAGCTACAACCAATTAACATAACACAAGCGGATTAATTATTCCGACCAAAAAATAAATAAATAAAAAATAAATTAGGGTCTTTTCCAGGCCAGGATTGACTTTTTACAACCCCCGATATTCACCAAGTTTTCCACTTTGCTCAAACAGAACATTTCCAACAGATGTCTCTCTTTGCTGCAGCCATTTTTGGAATGGGGAAATGTAGACCAAAGCTGTTTAAGTGTCACAGTAGGAAGCAGTATTATTATGCTATAATTCAATTTTTAATTTCAAATTTTAATTTCAAATTTTAATATTTTAATTTCAAATTTTAATTTTCAAATTTTAATTTTAATTTTGATTTTGATTTTGATTTTGATTTTAATTTCAAATTCTAATTTCAATTTCAAATTAAAATGCCATTTAAAAAAAAATGTATAACTTGGAAATTAAATGTATCGCAACTACATGGTATAAACCAGAAATATTTTCCTGTAATCCTGCACATAACCTTTCTAAAATATAGTTTGTATCATACATGTAAGTCTGTGGTCACTGTAGAAAACACCTGTTGGTCTATGGTCTATGAAAGTATCTTCATGGGGCCTGCACTACCCTAATTGCTGTCAATTTGTAACTCGAAATTTAGAAATCCCTATCAGAAACACACAATTCCTATTATTAAAGTCTGTCTGATAGGCAATGACATATCAATAGTTACCCCTGATCTTTAACCAGTCTATTCTGACCCCTCATTCATCCTCACCCACCTGCCTCCAGAACAGATATTGATGTCATGAGCAGAAGGTAACATCATTATACATTTTCACTTCCCCCGGTCTCATCTTTTCTCCGGTCTCATCTTTTCTCTCCCATTTTAATTGAGCGCCAGTCATCATTTCCCTCAGAGCAAACAATGTTGTGAATGTACAATGTCAGGTACAGACTGAGATTAATTTACACACGTCAAGCTTTCACCTCGAGCAATAAGACGGAAGAAGAAAAATCACCGATACCAGGAAAAGCTTACACAGTAGACTAACTCAATCCAACTCAGACATATTCAGCACACTTGTTAAAATCTGCTACGTTACCGGACAATTGGGAATTGTCTATATCTGTAGTCTGCGGGGTACCGACATTATCCCCCAGCTACATTTTCCCCCGCGGCATTTTCCCCACCGACATTTTCCCCCACGACATTTTCCCCAGGCGACATTTTCCCCCAGCGACATTTTCCCCACCCTAATATTACGTGCTGTAATAATTACGATCTGCCAACAATCGCAGTCGCGGTCATTTCCTCACTTTGATTTTTTTTTTACGTTTGTACGTAGGGGAGTTCTAGGAATTCAAGGGGGATTACTCTTTAGTTAAACATCGGCAGATGTATGCAAACGTAGGCATAATAAATAAGAATAGATTATCAATATCAAACACATCTTTAACGAAATGAACAAGATTGAATTTTCAGGTGTATTTTTTATTAGATATAGTAATTATATGTATATTAGCAGTAAGATGAAGACAATTGGGCGAGTGAAACAATGGTAGGCTAGATGACTTACCATAGGATTACGGATTAATCACTAAGTCAGCTTCACTAAGAGTATAATATAAACAATGCTTCAAAGAAGTTTGAAGTTATTTACGGATTACTTTATTTACGGACTTCGTTATAATCAAGAAGATTATATGCCAATGAATGGAAAGTGATCAAAAATTCCCGCTGCATGAAAGCGGTAAAAATTTTATATTATATTATTGATCACTTCATCATCACTGCCGATATATTCCGATAGATGAGGAAATAAGGAAATGACCGCGACTGCGATTGTTGGCAGATCGTAATTATTACAGCACGTAATATTAGGGTGGGGAAAATGTCGCTGGGGGAAAATGTCGCTGGGGGAAAATGTCGCCTGGGGAAAATATCGGTGGGGAAAATGTCGCGGGGGAAAAAGGTCAATTAGTGATATATCTCAACGGCTTCAAGTGGTGCGTGTAAATTTACATTCTAATATTTCACTCCATAATTTTCTGTGGTGTTTGTAAAAACAACCAGGGCCTGATCTAGACTTTTAGTTTGGGCACCCTTAAGTTTAAGTTTAATGTCACACTCAAGGTTATTTCACACATATGGTGACAGCCAAAATGGGTTGTGAAGGAAGATAGAATACCCAGAGAGAACCACCGCCCATTGGCAAGTAACTGGTAAATTTTCACACATGCCAGTTCAGTGGTGTGAGGCTAGCAGTCACCAGCGAAGCACCATAGACCACTGGTGTTCAATCAAGCACCATAGACCACTGGTGTTCAATCAAGCACCATAGACCACTGGTGTTCAATCAAGCACCATAGGCCACTGGTGTTCAATCAAGCACCATAGGCCACTGGTGTTCAATCAAGCACCATAGACCACTGGTGTTCAATCAAGCACCATAGACCACTGGTGTTCAATCAAGCACCATAGACCACTGGTGTTCAATCAAGCACCATAGACCACTGGTGTTCAATCAAGCACCATAGACCACTGGTGTTCAATCAAGCACCATAGACCACTGGTGTTCAATCAAGCACCATAGACCACTGGTGTTCAATCAAGCACCATAGACCACTGGTGTTCAATCAAGCACCATAGACCACTGGTGTTCAATCAAGCACCCGACAGAAGTTACCACGGACTCCTACTACATATTTTTACCAAACCATGTGAATCTTCTAATGGAATATAATTTAATTATTTTGATTCAATCGCCTAAGATTGTTGGGTAGATCATCATATTTTATAATTAGAATTAATCAAGAATGATTGCTTCCATTGTTTTAGGACCAACCGGTGTAAATTACTGTATGCTAACTGGTAGAGTAACCTGTGTGTATGGGACCAATAATAGCCTATCAATACATTAAGCATTCCCTATGCTATTGTTACCAGGCAGTTGTACATGTATTTTACATATGCATGTATAGCTGTCTGACAAATTGATATTACATGTATAATTCTGTCGGATACAACTACATGTAAGTAACTGTAGAACACATATACTGGCTCAGTCAATCTGGGTGGGTGGATTAATTAGAAGTTAATCTGTATTGTATACCCTCTGCTGTGCTGGGTGTTAAGTAATTGGGAACAACAGCTTAATTTCTATTGTATACAGTTAGCCAGTATTTGCATGCATCTTGCCTGTTGTCAGGTAGCTTCTAGTGTTGGTAGTTACGTTGTCCCCAGAGGGGTTAAAAGGAGCCACCCCAAGGGCATTCTCATGGCATCAGATTGTATATTCCCTATTGTCATATATACCTTGTTTACCGACGGTTTGGAGGTTACAAACTCTGACGTTGGGAGAATGCCCCAAGGGCAGAACTGGCCACAGAGGTCAACATGGTGACATAGCTGTTACATAAGCTAGCAGCCCCATGTATATGGCATAAATGTTAGTCACTGCTCAGGAGAATTGTCCAACTGAGAACAATTCAGAATGGTGTTGAGCAGTGGAACTTAATTAAGCACAGCCATGTATAATTGAAGGATTATGAAATACGTAGGTCTGGATCCAAAAGACTATGGAGCCAGAGCGGACTTGAAAGTGAATCGTCCATTCAGAATAACTCGAAATGATTGGTGATACCAGTGCTGATTCTTAAGTCTGTTCGATGCTGCAAGGACTAACTTACTGATGATGATGTTGAACCATTGACGGTGTTGACTACATCCGATGTGTTGTCAAAGTACAAGTTTAAGTATCCGGTTTACGTATGGTTTCAATGCACTGTAAATAAAGCATGCACCCTATACAATGAAGACATGGACTTGCTTCGTTTATATTTGAGGTTGCAGACAAATCGTCAGCTCCCCATGGACATTTGTCTGGCGACACTATATCTCAGACAGTTGAGAAGATCCTATTTGACTGTGGTAATATTGTATAAAAAACTTAGAAATATGTGAAAACAAAATTCACTTCAAACCCTACACCAATGGGTGGAGAATTATCACTAACTTCATACCTTAGCTCTGATTAATTAATTCATAACAAATGCCAATGGATGTGAAATATTGTGGGGGGTTGAGAATTCCTAGCCTGTTTTTCTGACACAGGTTATTTCAAGTCATCAGTGTGGATTTCTGGCAGTGAATGAACCAAGCATACACAAATGTCTTAAATTTTTCGAAAATTAATTATTTCCAAATATTTTTCAAAATTAATTGTGCCTTTATGTATGCTCCACAGAGGAACAAATATTATCAAAATGCCACATGTATCACTATTATTTTGTTTTCTGGTAAATGAGAAATGTCTCTGAGCTACATGTTCCAAAAAACAAATATACAGCAAATTCCTCTACTGTGATCCTTAATCTCTGTTGGCTTAACATGTATAACCTTGGAATGAGCATACAAATGTCAAAGTAGCAAAGGCCAACCGTATGCTTGGTCTAGTTAAAAGAACGTGTGGTCCAAGTGCGTCTGTCAAAACAAAATGTCTTTTATATTTATCTTTAGTTCGCAGCTCTTTAGAGTACGCCTCCGTAGCTTGGAATGTTGCAAGCCGAAACTCATTGTTACAAATTGAAGGGGTCCAACGAAGTCAATCTCAGCATATGTTATACAAGGAAAGACTAGAACTCTTAAATATTTTACCTCTATCTTACAGACGTGAAATCAACGATATTTTATTTTTAGGCAAATGTTGTTTTGGGGATTACGATCTCAATGTAAATGATTTTATATCATTCTCAAATAATTCTGACTTTTTAATGAAAATGCCCTTTTTTAAGACGGAGACCTTTAGACATTCTTACTTTAATCGAATTTATTACATTTGGAAATCCGTAGCATTTAACCCATTGTCTCATCCATCCTTAAATAGTCTTAAATCGAGAATACGACGTTTTTCCCAGGACCTTTTTAGAAATAACTTTTTATCCGATAATCCATGCTCTTGGGTTACTAAGTGCCATTGTTCCCGCTGCCGCTTGCAGTAGTACAGTTTATCTGTATTTTATGTGCGGATTTCCAATGGTTATTACACATGCGATCTTTATCTAGTATTTATATTGTGGTTTTGCAATTGTTTTCTTTTATGTATATATACTGTTGTATTGTCTTTTTTTGTTATCTGGGAGGGCACGTCTTATAGGTGCACCGCACCTGTGTGCCCTACCCTGACAATGTCAAAGTCATTAAATAAATAAATAAAATAAAAAATACAGGAAATTTGAATTTTACTTGTTGTATTTCTAAGGTGGTGTATCTAAGATCGGGGTGACTACGTACTTTCTATCCAGGCTCAATTTCCTGAATGATAGGTCACAGGAAAGAAATCACATTACATAATTGATTATGAAAATTCACAAGCCATTATCTGATTGTGAGTTAGGCCATAAGTTTAGTGCAGAGTAGACATAACTTAACCTTAAACCGGGGTGGTGGGGGGGGGGGGGATAAAAATGGAGTTTTACTGTCTGGAACCTCATTAAATATTTAAATACATGTATCAGTCTACTTGACAGTAATGTTCCATTCTGATCATAGAAATATTCCGTTCTTCCCCCAGAAATATTCCATCCTTCCTATAGAAATGTTCCATTCTTCCACAGAAATACTCCATCTTTCCTATAGAAATGTTTCATTCTTCCTACAGAAATATTCCGTACTTCTATACAAATGTTCCATTCTTCCACAGAAATACTCCATCTTTCCTATAGAAAGGTTCCGTTCTTCCTCCAGAAATATTCCCTACTTCCTATAGAAATGTTCCATTCTTCCACAGAAATATTCCACCTTTCCTATAGAAATGTTCTGTTCTTTCTCCAGAAATATTCCCTACTTCCTATAGAAATGTTCCATTCTTCCACAGAAATACTCCATCTTTCCTAATGTATAGAAATGTTCCGTTCTTCGCACAAAAATATTCCATCCTTCCTATAGAAATGTTCTATTTCTACCATAGAAATATTCTATCCTTCTTATAGAAATGTTCTATTTCTACCATAGAAATATTCCATCCTTCTTATAGAAATGTTCTATTTCTACCATAGAAATATTCCATCCTTCTTATAGAAATGTTCTATTTCTACCATAGAAATATTCCATCCTTCCTATAGAAATGTTCTATTTCTACCATAGAAATATTCCATCCTTCTTATAGAAATGTCCTATTTCTACCATAGAAATATTCCATCCTTCCTACAGAAATGTTCTATTTCTACCATAGAAATATTCCATTCTTCCTATGGAAATGTTCTATTCTTCCCACAGAAATATTTCTATTTGATGTTCTATTAGAAATGTTACCATAGAAATATTCCATCCTTCCCACAGAAATGTTCTATTTCTACCATGGAAATATGCCATCCTTCCTATAGAAATGTTTTATTCTCCATCCTTCCTATAAAGATGTTCTATTTCTACCATAAAGTATTTCATCTCCCCTATAGAAATGTTCTATTCCTACCATAGAAATATTCCATCCTCCCTACCGAACTGTTCCATTATTCCCACAGAAATATTACAAATACTTGCTACAGCACTGTTGTTTCTACCATAGAAATATTCCATCCTTCCTATACTGCAGATGTTCTATTTCTATCATAAAAATATTCCATCCTTCCTATAGACATCGACTGATCAAAATTCTTCAGGCAAAAAGCATAAGTTAACTGGATGCCATGATGTTAGATATATTATTATGTGTTTGATATATACTTTGAATTTGGTTGAACTGTTTTCATATATATATTTAATGTACATTGTTTGATTGTTTGTTAGAGGGCCTCTGGGAAGAACAGTTTACACAACTGACAGAGTAAATACTTGTATTTGTTACCCTCAGAAAATAAAGTAATATATATATATATATATACCATAGACATCTTATATTCTTTCAATGAAAATTTTCAGGATTGCAGGAGAGGGTGCAGAAAGACCATCTTTCTATGGAAAGTCTAGGAATTCTACAGAATCTCAAGTTTGCAGATATATATACAGTGAAACCTGTGAATACTGACACCTAGGTAAACCGACCAACCTCTACATACCGGCATTATCCATGGTCCCAATTTCTCATATTTAAAATATTTTGAACCTTGATAAACCAGAACCCTGTCAAAACCGACACTATAGTCTGGTCCCAAGCACGTACATGTATACACAGATAGCTTACGATGTACATGTACAGTAATCCCTCTAATAATTCAATCCCCCTATCAAAATTCAATCACCCCCAATTTTGGGGACAAACTTCAATCAGCTGTTCTAATAAGATGATCACTCTCTAAAATCATTGAAATAACAAAGAAATGATGGATTATCCGCATGATTTTGGACCATTTTGTCAACTTCCTGTTCTAATAAATTTGATCACCTTCAGATTATAGTGGGAAATTTCACTTCCTGTGATTGAATTATTACAGGGATTACCATAGTTCAAGAAACAGACAACGAAGGCATTAAGTTTGAACACTCAGAAACACAGCGGCTAGTCCGCCACTTACACAACCTTCAAATTAATCTTTAACAATGAAGCTACAGCCGATAGCACCGGAAGGGGCAGATGCATTGAGACAGTGGATCATTCATCCACTTTCTTTCCTGTTTGTTTAACATGGAGTGGGTGTTTTAACTACACCCTGTAACCATCTGAGTCATCTATACGTGATAAGACTGACCCTGAGGTCATGTGTATCCATTTTCAGCCTACTTTCGGCATATTAGAGGGAATTCCCCGAAATCAACACCATGGATATCGTCAGCCAATCAGCTGAACCCTACCGACGTAACCCGCCATTTTTGAGTCATGTGCTGTTCTACTTGTTCAAAGTTTCAGATCTACAACACCTCTTGGATGATACGGAAATTATTCATATCTGTATATTTTGTAAGCTCAGACAATATATATTTCCGAAGTAGTATGAAAAGCCTGTAATTTATCAGATTTCTCAAGTCTGATCTCCGCCGGATGAAGACCGAACAGTATACCGTAAAGTATCGGATATCGCTCCGCAATAATGGCGACACACAGATCCCAAGCCATCTTATAGATGGCGAAGTGTATGCAAATAGTTTTAACTGTTGATAACTGGTGTAAATGAATCAAATTATCAAATTAATCTGTATATTTACTGGCAATTTTATGAAATTCAACAGATCACTTGATAAAGGCTCCGGCATGCGAGTCGAAAGCTTGTGCATTAAATATGTTTACGTGGAGTACAGCTCAGAAGTTTGTCTATTTCTATAATCAAATTATCCTATTATTCCAAGAAATGACCATTATGATTATATTTATGATAACTTCAGGTCGAAAATAGTCCTGTTATCGCTGATTAAAAATATTTCCTGGGTTAAAGAGATGAGGAAGAGTCTGAATGATCCAACGATGGCGAACGGCCATCTCACATGTGTTTTGTTCCTCCACTCTCTCTCATTGATCATAAATTTGTGTACAATTAACAAAGAGATTCGAAGTTCAAACTTCAAGGGGAATATTATTGAATGGTTGTTCTCACCGTTTTTCTTGTGCAACTGGACCTCTGATTTATATTCGTTCTTGGATTCCAGTGCGACGTCCAGTTTCTCACGTTCTGTCTGACTGGTTTCCACGCCATACAAGAACTGGCAAGAGCAGCATCGCCCCATGATGTGCGCCCGCCCATAACCCGTAAGCTCACAGAAACCGTCCGAGCAGTACACGATTGGATAACCGCTGGATTGTGCATTCCCCAGGACAAAGTTACTGTCTGTAAAAACAACAAGAAACAGATAAACATTAAAAAACGACTTATATATAATATAGATATTTGGGGAAAAAGTGAAATGCAAAAATTTATAGATTCTCTTCTTTAAAATTTTGTAAAGGTTGAATGATGACAGAAATATCAGTCTATCTACTTCTCTTGATTTAATTTTATGTATTTTATCTGCTTGAAGGTTTTAAAAGTTGGTAAAGCAAGCCCAAGCGAATTCAAATTTGCACACTGGCATCACTTAATTATCTTTCCTTGATTATGACATCGCATCAGACCAGACATCCAAAAACTGAATCTTACAATTGACGTCGTGCCATTTGGTTTGACATGGCGTCACAAACAACTGTCTAAAAGAATGGCAGATAAGCGATGCAGATTTTATTTCTGAAATCGGCCGGGCTTGATCTACAATGTACTTATAATTTAGAGCACTTTTCTAAAGCTACTGAATATACCCAAATGAAATAGATAGGCTGAGTGAGTGAATGAATAGAATTTAACGTCGCTTTCAACAATATTTCAGCTATATCACAACGAACCATGTAAGCACTACCCAGCCCAGTTGTGTTCCTGCTACTTCAAAGAAGAAATCTTTGAAGCAGCATGGAACCAGACACTGTCCATCAACCCTATAAAACACTAAGGACAGCGCACAAGACACAGACAGGGCGCTTACAGGGTGCAATAAAGACAAGTGATATTACAGTGCTAGACATCACATTATAAAGTTCCTGTTGCTTCTCAACAAAATGCAGTAGACAGGCTGATAATTCCATCACAACTGACCCATAAAGAATATAAAAAGGAAAATATGAATATCAAGTTCCTGTTGCTTAATTCTCAGCAAAATGCAGTAGATAGGCTGATAATTCCATCATAACTGACCCATAAAGAATATAACATGAATTGCAGGCAAGCACCTAAAAGGTGCGTGGACCCCTCAGCCTGTTTTTTTTTAGTCAAGTAGGATCAGGGCTGCATCTAGAGCCAGTATAGTTTTGGAAAACATATGGGCACCCAAAACTCAAATGAAACAAAAAACAAAAGTGTTGTTTTTGTTGAATTTGAAAAGATTTCTGAAGGAAATACTCCTAGAAAAAGCTTCTGGAAGCCTCAATATCGATCCGATTGCATAGCTGGGTATTGAATTTCATGTTAATAAACCTCTGTTTTGTGATTGATCACAGGCTCTTTGCGCCGAAATTCACTTAAAAAAATTGGACCCTCAATAATGAATTACGAAAAGGAACTGGGAGTTTGGGATCGGAACCTGCAAAAAATCCCTGGATACCGTATATAACAGACTTCGGTTTCACGTGAGTGAAGTGCTGGGATTACAGCATGCAAGGAAGTGTAGCTTTATCAGTGGCAATTTATGCATTGCACAAGTGTGATATAAGTAAACACACTTATTGACACAGGCCAACCCTTATCATTATTTGGGGGGGGGGGGAGCTCCAGGTATGCAAACTGATTCAAAATTGCACACAGTCAGGCTAAAAATGGGCTCTCCTAATCACTCGTTTTACATAATTTCCAAGGTACAGTAACATGTTTGGTGACAAAAATTGAAGCATTATGTTGTACCAGTTAAATGTGTGGACACAAATATGGTTCATGCAAAAGTTTTAGAATAAATCATATGTAGAATAGAATGATTTAATAGCAAAATTTAAGAAAAATGTTGTCCTTCATTCAATAATAATCATGAATGGATCAGGCTTTCTTGTATCAGGGAACCTTCAAAATTCACAACGAAACATGCAACCAAGGGTTCCCGATGGGCATAGATAACAGTGCAAAAGCTAAGCCATCAATAAATTAAAAATTTTAAAAAAATAAAAAATCATGAAATTATCATAGCCATCTGAAAATCTAATCATTTCATCTGTCAACATTCAGGAAGCTCTCACCAAAGTTTGGTCAGGCCCGACTTGATAGATCTGCAGACATTCAGCGGACAAGAACATGTTGATGGGCATAGATAACAGTGCAGAAGCTAAGCCATCAATAAATAATAATTTTTTTTTTTAAAAATCATGACATCATCATAGCCATCTGAAAATCTAATCATTTCATCTGTCAACATTCAGGAAGCTCTCACCAAAGTTTGGTCAGACCCGACTTCATAGATCTGCAGATATTCAGCGGACAAGAACATGTTGATGGGCATAGATAACAGTGCAAAAGCTACGCCATCAATAAATAATAAAAAAAATAATTAAAAATCATGACATCATCATAGCCATCTGAAAATCTAATCATTTCATCTGTCAACATTCAGGAAGCTCTCACCAAAGTTTGGTCAGGCCCGACTTCATAGATCTGAAGATATTTAGCGGACAAGAAAATGTTGACGGACGGACGCTAGGACGGACGGACGCTAGGACGGACGGACGCTAGGACGGACGGACGTACGTACATGGCAACGACAAGACCCCACAGCCCTATGGGCTGAGGGGTAAAAAGGAAAATATGAAAATCTTTAAGAGCTGGACATGCAGGCAGAATCAAGTTAACCCATCTTGTGTTCTCATTTCCATAATAACACTAATGGTAATCTCTTCAATAATTCGAAGAGAGGTGATAAATTTTACCTGTCAAAAAAATCTCCATTTTCAGATTAATTACGCTAGCAGAGATTTTTTGAAAATAAAAGTGCAAATTTATTTCTGCATGATACCAAGGAATGAAAATCAATATGGCAGCAGACCTTTTTCCATTGTACATGTAATTATATGATGCTGAATTGTTTTGTTTTAATCCGAATAAAGCAAAACGTTTGGCTGTTTGCTTGTTCAACAATATAGCCTACCGCATCTAAACCTGATCACAGAAAGTCACCATAAAATCCCCAGTGAAGAGCTGTGTGGATATCTATTCATTGACACCAATACTCCGTGTTGTGACAAAATATGTTCTAGCACAAGATTTCATTTACACGTGAACTTAAATGTCATTTGGTTGCGAGGAAGTGAAGCTGCTGCTAAACTTTCATGCAGTTTATAATCTAGCAGTCTTCAGGTTGGAGCAACAACATTTTTTTTTTCAGTGATAAGCTGGATTATTTTTTTCAATTTATCAATTCAACCCACTTGCAAAATTTCATGTTTTCTAAATGTGCAGATACAACAAATGAGTATTTTCAAATTATCGTCAAATATTCAGTTCGACCCAACATGCCCAAAGAGATATAATGAGATAGAAACTGTCAGAACACCTGCCTCCAAAACTCTTGGCATCAGCCAACAATTTGTTGTGCTCACAGTAAAGAACCTTTAATTGGCAATCACTGTTTGTATATACATTGTATGTCTTAATAATACTCTAACTAAAATACATGTACCATATGGCTGACTAACTGCTCCATCACCTTGTTTCAGCAAAAGCCAACCACAATTCTGATGGTTCAGTGATTAAGACAAAATCAGGTGATGGGCATCTGAGCCACCGCTAATCTGCGCTGATATACATGTAGGGAGAGACATCGCTGGTTGTTGCTTCTCATGAGAAGCAGGTTGATTGAATCAGTTTATCTAATAAATTTGATCCTCTAAAATCATTAAATGAACAAAGAAATGCTGGATTATCTGCACCATTTTGTCACCATATTTTTCTAATAAATTCAATCAAACCCTGATCTTATGGCGGGGAAGTCACTTCCTTTAATTGAATTATTAGAGGTTTTACTATGATTTCCTTTTCTCTTTTTTCTCTTCAATACACGTATACCCCTAATAATTCAATCACAGGAAGTTCACTTTTCAACTCTGTTATTCAAACACAGACATGACAGAGAAAAAGTAACATTCCTATTCTTCATTCAAATGGAAGAAAAGCCATATACATGTGACACCTTACAGATATAATTCAATTTTGTTGCACTTCTGGAGATCAAATTATTAGGGTAATTACCGTACCCTATTTCTACTAATTCAGAAGGCAAAACTATAAACTTAGGCATCTGTGGAGAGAAATTCTGCTAACATTCTACAAATTTCACTGGCTATCTTTTCAGTTCTTGGGATAAATAACATTCACATACCAGAGTATTGACATAAAGATGCTGCTCGGAAAAATTGAAAGAAATAGGGTATTATAATATTGATATAAGCTACAGCCAGTTAACATTCATGGTATTGAGATTGACCTAATTATCCAACAATACCAACAGGTATATCCCAATTATCAAAGCAACAGAATGGATTTCTTTGATTTAATAACTTGATAAGCAAAGAAATTCATTGGCAATTAGCTTATGTCAGCATAAAACCGGTAAGTCCACTTTAATAGCATACTTTTTCTTTAACTCTTTGCCCCATGATAGTGATGCCCCTTGTCAAACCACAGAGTGAGTGAGCACCCCACGGGTGCCTCAGTTAGTCGCTGTCTGAGGAGCTGAGGCCTATTCTAAGCATGACCTGTGGTGTGCACAACAACATTCCAGGTAAATCCCCAGAAGCCCCATGGGGCACAACTATTCTCTTAAGCCAGTATCTTTATTATTTTAACATGGAGAAGGTTAAGTGTTTCAGCATGTTTGAGATTGCTTGAAATATTTGTTAATGAGTGAGACTAATTAATTTGTAGATTTGAGGACAATGGACAAATCACAGCATGGATGAGACCGGAGCGTCAAATGGGCGTCGGGAGTTAACCGGAGGACCGATAAAGATTGGTTAACTGCTTGCCTTTAATTCTCAGAGAATCCCTGGATGAAAACGGACAGAAAAAATCTATCTACAGGACTTGGACCAGCAATCATGGCAATCCGAGAAATCCAGTATTTAGCACTGTGGTCCAACACTGTTAGCCATACACCCGTCCACCTGTCCAGTGGACAGGTAAAAATTAGAAATTTTAACATGGGAGAGATAGGAAAAAATAGAAAAAGGACAGGTAAAATTGGGCAAAATATTGTTTTTGGACAGGCAGTTTTTGAACCCTGGCTAACACCCCGTGATCAAATCTACCAAATTCTCAGTCCTTTCTGCTGATTTTAATGATATATCAATTAAATTAATCTAAAGAATACAGAATACAAGCGTCTAGTCCGTCATTCAATATTCAGCCGTCGTCCATCAACGAATTTCCATGTTCATAATCCAAAGTCCAGATTCATATAATTGCATTAGTATCAAATAAGAAGAATAAATAATAGTATATATAAAACTAGGTTAGTTTCCTGCAAGAGAAATGTGGTCAACAATTTTCAATGATGCCAGCAAGACATCATGATGTTCCAAAAATAGCAAATCTGCATCGCTGAGCGAAGTATCGTCCAATGTGTGTGTACTCCTGGTGACCTTAAGACTGAGATAGTGTGTATGATTATACCGTCGCTTTCAACAATCTGTCAGTCTTACATGTATATCTTAACATTCAGGTCACCAGAACCCCATGGGCACCCCAGTTAGTCGCCTCTTACAACAAGCTGTCGGATGAGCCCATAAATCCTTACCATAACCTGGGGTGGATCCCTTCAGAATAAACCCTCTTTGATATGTCAATCACCCATACACAAGAACATGGACTTAAGTGTTGGGGATTAGTTATTTAATACTAGCTTCAATCTAATCTAATTTATTGGATCCAGCTGGCAGACTAATACCATAGTCCACATACATCCTTCCTCACGGCTAAACAGACTCACAACTCTGAAATCCTTCGGCCGTATAGAAACGACTTAGATCGATGTTAGCCAGTTTTGCTAAGCTGTGAAGCGTTTCACCAGAGCAAGTCTGCCACCTGAGAAATCAATATTCAGCGAAGAATGTGGGCATGCCATTAAAGAAGTCTCCTGTGGAATGTTGACTTCAGTAATTTGAATTTCTTTCCATTCCTCAGATTTTTTTTTATCTCATTTTCAGTTCAACGATAGGAAATTCTCCAGGAACTTAAAATGTTTGTGATTGGTTAATTGAGAGAAAAGAGCTTGAGCATGTAACATTAATCCTTGGACCTGCAACAATAGTAAATTTGGTCTTCTTTAATCAATAAGGAATGAGTGAATATGATTTAATGTTCGTTTTCACCGATCTTTCAGTCATATCTTGACGTTTGGGTCCTATTTCTTTTCAGATCTGGGATCCCATGGGTACCCCAGTTCTTAGTCACCACTTATGGCAAGCTGAGGAGCTATATTCTTACATTGACCTGTCGTGTGTACTATGACACTCCAGGTCTACACGGCCTTCAACCAATAAACAATCAAGCTTTTGGTCACATGTTAGCTGATTACATGTATAATCACATGATATCGAAGTGGAAACTCCAACATGACCAGTTTTATTCGGATTTACTTTTGTTATGACGACATCACAAAGGCGTGCAGCAATCAGTTTCTGCCGATTTTAAGTCAGAAGAAATGGTCCGATCCATTTTCCTCCGACATAATTGGCTAGATGTGCGCTGGCCTTTAATGAAGTGCAGTGTAAAGTATCCTGGAAGAGGATGGTAGGTTCCATGTACGGTACGGTACAAGTATCTTTTGAAGCTCATAATTAAAAAGTATCTCCCTCAGTGCCGGTATTCCATGAATGCCAAACAGCTTTCATTTTTTTTATACATGATTGAGCCATATTAAGTCAGTGTTACATGTAGAGTCTTCAACAATGAACCCATTATGATTGACCTTTTGTCCCCAGATTCTCTCCTTTTTATCTCCAATTCCTGATTTATCTATTCAAAACTACTCAACTGCTCAGATCTTTTTATTTTTTTCATTTCTTCTCTCTTTTTGAATCCTCCGAAGATTTTCTCAAAAAACATTTAACTAACAGTTTAAATTTACGTCGCTTTGGGACTCTCGAGTTCCAACACTTGAAGCATTGGAACACCACGAAAGACACTTTAAGTGAATCCATCCCAGCGAACAGGAAAAGAACTCTGTCAGCACAGCACTATCTTAATGTGCGGTGAATAATCAATCCAATAGCCATCCATCAAAGAGACAGAACCCGTCTTGTACCGAAGCAGTTTATCCTCCGAGATCATGATGACGGGAATGAATCAGATGGTATTAAACAGAGATATCAGTGGATATGTCAACTGGAAAAATACTTAATACCACACACATGTACATGTACTACCCTGTAAATGTGGTGAATAGGAATGAGCCATGCCTACTGGCCAATCAAGTATCTAGTTATATATATGAATACTATATTATCACTTACAAAGTAATAACTAACATGTCAGGTGAATACATCGCTGGACAGTTTGGAAATCGACCATTCCTTCCCATTGTGCAATGCGCACCACGAGTTACTTTAGCTCAACGTAATGTTGCAAGTATAGGCGGCAGCAAGAAATACAAAAATAAATAAATTTCTCTTAGGCTTTGGCTCTTCGAACGTTTCAGAATAATTCTTTAGGTCTTCATCACTCTTTTATTCCTCTTGACTGGTTCGGATGGGTTGCATAAATGGATCTACAGCCAAAACTGTTCACTTTCTGTACTGAAGCCGACGGAGATGTCCTGTTGAACCCTTGAAGCATGGGCGACAACTTTTGTTGTACCCTTCCTCACACAGGCAATCTTTGAAACTGTCCACGGATGTATTGAGGGACATGGGCTCTCTAGTTTGGAGAAAATAAATGTCATTTTCTTTGAATATACTTTTAAAAAATGAAGAAAGAAAAATTGCAGTTTTTTTGTCAATGCTACTGTTATTTTTACAAAGATGTACATGTATGTCTGTGGTTAAAAAATTGCCTACTTCTGTAGATAGGGATATTTTTTTCAAATCGCACATTCAAACACATGTACATTCAAATGCCTAATAAATCATATATGTGGCAAAAACTGTGGTGCTGTACTAGCTGGGCTGATCAGTGTCCAGGGTAATAGGGACTGTGAGCACTCCCGTGTTCTGGCACATGTAGGCACCGTCGTGATATGACTGAAACAAGGTTGAAAACGATGTAAAACCCAACGACTCACTCACCCTATGATTATGGAACTATGTAAAATTTATTTGCCACTGACCAAAACTGATAATGTGTTAGTATTTTAAAGGTTATTCAAGGACAACTTTCATACCCCTAAAACTGAAGAGCCATCATTTCCCGAACTGACTATAATGTCCATAAAAGAACCACATCATGAATTAAGGAACATGTACACAAAGCAAGGAACATGTACACAAAGCAATGAAGGCAACTGATCCGTATCATAAACCATTGTTTGCTTGATTCACAGTGGAGTTCATACATAATTGAGATTAAGTACCGTACATGTAACTATAATAAACATGTCCTATCAGTTTACAAGCAGTAATAACTGGTTATACAAAGTGTATGTTTGAAGTTCACAAACAGATAAAATTCTTGAGGCTATAATTAAGCAGTGCCAATGATTCTGTCCGATTTTGTCTCGGCTCAGAACAGTTAATTTCAGCAAGAACAGCGTATTTCCAAAAATCAATATTCTAAGATGCTGGCATGCTGTTACCCGTATTCAAGCAATCTCATCTGGAATGGTGACCATTAATTCCAACCTTTTCCCCTTATATTTTTTTATTGTTGACTTTTCTGTTCCTCTTTTTTTTTTACTCTACCGAACAGGAATTCTAGTTTGACACAATAGCCGGCATGCACACGCAATTTAGGAATTTGCCTTCAGAAACAATGACATCTATGTGTACATGTAACTGATTCTCTCATGTAAGCTAAGGAAGTTTATATGGATTAGTTTTCAAAAAATTTAATTTAATTAAATTTAATTTGAAAGCACATATTTTTCTAATGATCATAAATATTTTGAAATAAAAGTTTATCAAAACTACATGTGTTATAAAGTATATACTTTACTCCCTCTAATATTTCAATCCCCCTATCAAAATTCAAACACCAGAATTTTTTGGTACAAAATTCGATCAGCTTTCTAATAAATTTGACCACTCTCTGAACTCATTGAAATAATGATTATTTGTATGATTTTGGACAATGTTGTCAACTTCTTGTTCTAATAAATTTGATCACCTGCAAATTGTATGGTGGGAAATCTCACTTCCTGGAATTTAAATTATTAGAGGGATTACCATACACATGTATCTGGTGTGTGAGTGTGTGAGTGTGTGAGTATGTGAGCGAGTTAAGTTTTAACATCACAATCAACAAACAATATATCAGTCATACCACGAAGAACCAACAAGGCACCATTCAGCCAAGTTGCATTACTGTTGCTTCAAAGAAGCAAATGTTTGAAGCAAAATGGCACCAGACACCTGACATCCACCCTATAAAACACTGAGGACAGCACACAAGAAAGGACGCTTACATGATGCAATCAAGACAAGTGAAATTACAGTGCTAGACACCATATTATTAAGTTCAAACAGATGTACAATATATGCAACATATAATATTTACCCTTTCCACAGATTTTCCCATATATAAGGAGGGGGAGAGCTAGTTGTCACTCTAACTATATGTACTCGAAGAGATACACTAGCAGGATGTGTGTGTCTGACATTGCCAGGTTAAGAGATGTGCAAGCGAGTGTGTCTAGCATTATCATGGTAACTACATGTACCCAGAGATGCAAAAGCGGGACCTGTATGTCTGGCATTGTCACAGTAACTACATGTACCCAGAGATATACAAGCGGGACCTGTGTGTCTGGCATTGTCACAGTAACTACATGTACCCAGAGATGCACAAGCGGGACCTGTGTGTCTGGCATTGTCATGGTAACTACATGTACCCAGAGATACACAAGCGGGACCTGTGTGTCTGGCATTGTCACAGTAACTACATGTACCCAGAGATGCACAAGCGGGACCTGTGTGTCTGGCATTGTCATGGTAACTACATGTACCCAGAGATACACAAGCGGGACCTGTGTGTCTGGCACTATCATGGTAACTACATGTACCCAGAGATGCACAAGCGGGATCTGTGTGTCTGGCATTGTCACAGTAACTACATGTACCCTGAGATACACAAGCAGGACCTGTGTGTCTGGCATTGTCACAGTAACTACATGTACCCAGAGATGCACAAGCAGGACCTGTGTGTCTGGCATTGTCACAGTAACTACATGTACCCAGAGATGCACAAGCGGGACCTGTGTGTCTGGCATTGTCATGGTAACTACATGTACCCAGATATGCACAAGCGGGACCTGTGTGTCTGGCATTGTCACAGTAACTACATGTACCCAGAGATGCACAAGCGGGACCTGTGTGTCTGGCATTGTCATGGTAACTACATGTACCCAGAGATGCACAAGCAGGACCGTTGTGTCTGGCATTGTCATGGTAACTACATGTACCCAGAGATACACAAGCAGGATCTGTGTGTCTGGCATTGTCATGGTAACTACATGTACCCAGAGATGCACAAGCAGGACCTGTGTGTCTGGCATTGTCATGGTAACTACATGTACCCAGAGATACACAAGCAGGACCTGTGTGTCTGGCATTGTCATGGTAACTACATGTACCCAGAGATACACAAGCAGGACCTGTGTGTCTGGCATTGTCATGGTAACTACATGTACCCAGAGATGCACAAGCGGGACCTGTGTGTCTGGCATTGTCATGGTTAGTACATGTACCCAGAGATACACAAGCAGGATCTGTGTGTCTGGCATTGTCATGGTAACTACATGTACCCAGAGATACACAAGCAGGATCTGTGTGTCTGGCATTGTCATGGTAACTACATGTACCCAGAGATGCACAAGCGGGACCTGTGTGTCTGGCATTGTCACAGTAACTACATGTACCCAGAGATGCACAAGCGGGACCTGTGTGTCTGGCATTGTCATGGTAACTACATGTACCCAGAGATGCACAAGTAGGACCTGTGTGTCTGGCATTGTCTTGGTAACTACATGTACCCAGAGATACACAAGCAGGATCTGTGTGTCTGGCATTGTCATGGTAACTACATGTACCCAGAGATGCACAAGCAGGACCTGTGTGTCTGGCATTGTCTTGGTAACTACATGTACCCAGAGATACACAAGCAGGATCTGTGTGTCTGGCATTGTCATGGTAACTACATGTACCCAGAGATACACAAGCGGTACCCAGAGATACACAAGCGGGACCCGTGTGTCTGGCATTGTCATGGTAACTACATGCACCCAGAGATACACAAGCGGGACCTGTGTGTCTGGCATTGTCACAGTAACTACATGTACCCAGAGATACACAAGCGGGACCTGTGTGTCTGGCGTTGTCATGGTAACTACATGTACCCAGAGATACACAAGCGGGACCTGTGTGTCTGGCATTGTCATGGTAACTACATGTACCCTGAGATACACAAGCAGGACCTGTGTGTCTGGCATTGTCACAGTAACTACATGTACCCAGAGATGCACAAGCGGGACCTGTGTGTCTGGCATTGTCATGGTAACTACATGTACCCAGAGATGCACAAGCAGGACCGGTGTGTCTGGCATTGTCATGGTAACTACATGTACCCAGAGATACACAAGCAGGATCTGTGTGTCTGGCATTGTCATGGTAACTACATGTACCCAGAGATGCACAAGCGGGACCTGTGTGTCTGGCATTGTCACAGTAACTACATGCACCCAGAGATGCACAAGCGGGACCTGTGTGTCTGGCATTGTCATGGTAACTACATGTACCCAGAGATGCACAAGCAGGACCTGTGTGTCTGGCATTGTCATGGTAACTACATGTACCCAGAGATACACAAGCAGGACCTGTGTGTCTGGCATTGTCATGGTAACTACATGTAGCCAGAGATACACAAGCGTGACCTGTGTGTCTGCCATTGTCATGGTAACTACATGTACCCAGAGATACACAAGCGGGACCTGTGTGTCTGGCATTGTCATGGTAACTACATGTACCCAGAGATACACAAGCGGGACCTGTGTGTCTGGCATTGTCATGGTAACTACATGTACCCAGAGATACACAAGCGGGACCTGTGTGTCTGGCATTGTCATGGTAACTACATGTACCCAGAGATGTACAAGCGGGACCTGTGTGTCTGGCATTGTCATGGTAACTACATGTACCCAGAGATACACAAGCGGGACCTGTGTGTCTGGCATTGTCATGGTAACTACATGTACCCAGAGATACACAAGCGGGACCTGTGTGTCTGGCATTGTCATGGTAACTACATGTACCCAGAGATACACAAGCGGGATCTGTGTGTCTGGCACTATCATGGTAACTACATGTACCCAGAGATACACAAGCGGGATCTGTGTGTCTGGCACAATCATGGTAACTACATGTACCAAGAGATACACAAGCGGGACCTGTGTGTCTGGCACTATCATGGTAACTACATGTACCCAGAGATGCACAAGCGGGATCTGTGTGTCTGGCATTGTCACAGTAACTACATGTACCCAGAGATACACAAGCGGGACCTGTGTGTCTGGCATTGTCATGGTAACTACATGTACCCAGAGATGCACAAGCAGGACCTGTGTGTCTGGCATTGTCATGGTAACTACATGTACCCAGAGATACACAAGCAGGACCTGTGTGTCTGGCATTGTCATGGTAACTACATGTACCCAGAGATGTGTGTGTCTGGCATTGTCACAGTAACTACATGTACCCAGAGATGCACAAGCAGAACCTGTGTGTCTGGCATTGTCATGGTAACTACATGTACCCAGAGATACACAAGCAGGACCTGTGTGTCTGGCATTGTCATGGTAACTACATGTACCCAGAGATACACAAGCAGGACCTGTGTGTCTGGCATTGTCATGGTAACTACATGTACCCAGAGATGCACAAGCGGGATTGTCATGGTAACTACATGTACCCAGAGATACACAAGCAGGACCTGTGTGTCTGGCATTGTCATGGTAACTACATGTACCCAGAGATACACAAGCAGGACCTGTGTGTCTGGCATTGTCATGGTAACTACATGTACCCAGAGATGCACAAGCGGGACCTGTGTCTGGCATGGTAACTACATGTACCCAGAGATACACAAGCAGGATCTGTGTGTCTGGCATTGTCATGGTAACTACATGTACCCAGAGATACACAAGCAGGATCTGTGTGTCTGGCATTGTCATGGTAACTACATGTACCCAGAGATACACAAGCGGGACCCGTGTGTCTGGCATTGTCATGGTAACTACATGCACCCAGAGATACACAAGCGGGACCTGTGTGTCTGGCATTGTCACAGTAACTACATGTACCCAGAGATACACAAGCGGGACCTGTGTGTCTGGCGTTGTCATGGTAACTACATGTACCCAGAGATACACAAGCGGGACCTGTGTGTCTGGCATTGTCATGGTAACTACATGTACCCTGAGATACACAAGCAGGACCTGTGTGTCTGGCATTGTCACAGTAACTACATGTACCCAGAGATGCACAAGCGGGACCTGTGTGTCTGGCATTGTCATGGTAACTACATGTACCCAGAGATGCACAAGCAGGACCGGTGTGTCTGGCATTGTCATGGTAACTACATGTACCCAGAGATACACAAGCAGGATCTGTGTGTCTGGCATTGTCATGGTAACTACATGTACCCAGAGATGCACAAGCGGGACCTGTGTGTCTGGCATTGTCACAGTAACTACATGCACCCAGAGATGCACAAGCGGGACCTGTGTGTCTGGCATTGTCATGGTAACTACATGTACCCAGAGATGCACAAGCAGGACCTGTGTGTCTGGCATTGTCATGGTAACTACATGTACCCAGAGATACACAAGCAGGACCTGTGTGTCTGGCATTGTCATGGTAACTACATGTAGCCAGAGATACACAAGCGTGACCTGTGTGTCTGCCATTGTCATGGTAACTACATGTACCCAGAGATACACAAGCGGGACCTGTGTGTCTGGCATTGTCATGGTAACTACATGTACCCAGAGATACACAAGCGGGACCTGTGTGTCTGGCATTGTCATGGTAACTACATGTACCCAGAGATACACAAGCGGGACCTGTGTGTCTGGCATTGTCATGGTAACTACATGTACCCAGAGATGTACAAGCGGGACCTGTGTGTCTGGCATTGTCATGGTAACTACATGTACCCAGAGATACACAAGCGGGACCTGTGTGTCTGGCATTGTCATGGTAACTACATGTACCCAGAGATACACAAGCGGGACCTGTGTGTCTGGCATTGTCATGGTAACTACATGTACCCAGAGATACACAAGCGGGATCTGTGTGTCTGGCACTATCATGGTAACTACATGTACCCAGAGATACACAAGCGGGATCTGTGTGTCTGGCACAATCATGGTAACTACATGTACCAAGAGATACACAAGCGGGACCTGTGTGTCTGGCACTATCATGGTAACTACATGTACCCAGAGATGCACAAGCGGGATCTGTGTGTCTGGCATTGTCACAGTAACTACATGTACCCAGAGATACACAAGCGGGACCTGTGTGTCTGGCATTGTCATGGTAACTACATGTACCCAGAGATGCACAAGCAGGACCTGTGTGTCTGGCATTGTCATGGTAACTACATGTACCCAGAGATACACAAGCAGGACCTGTGTGTCTGGCATTGTCATGGTAACTACATGTACCCAGATATGCACAAGCGGGACCTGTGTGTCTGGCATTGTCATGGTAACTACATGTACCCAGAGATGCACAAGCGGGACCTGTGTGTCTGGCATTGTCACAGTAACTACATGTACCCAGAGATGCACAAGCAGAACCTGTGTGTCTGGCATTGTCATGGTAACTACATGTACCCAGAGATACACAAGCAGGACCTGTGTGTCTGGCATTGTCATGGTAACTACATGTACCCAGAGATACACAAGCAGGACCTGTGTGTCTGGCATTGTCATGGTAACTACATGTACCCAGAGATGCACAAGCAGGACCTGTGTGTCTGGCATTGTCATGGTAACTACATGTACCCAGAGATACACAAGCAGGACCTGTGTGTCTGGCATTGTCATGGTAACTACATGTACCCAGATATGCACAAGCGGGACCTGTGTGTCTGGCATTGTCACAGTAACTACATGTACCCAGAGATGCACAAGCGGGACCTGTGTGTCTGGCATTGTCATGGTAACTACATGTACCCAGAGATGCACAAGCGGGACCTGTGTGTCTGGCATTGTCACAGTAACTACATGTACCCAGAGATGCACAAGCAGAACCTGTGTGTCTGGCATTGTCATGGTAACTACATGTACCCAGAGATACACAAGCAGGACCTGTGTGTCTGGCATTGTCATGGTAACTACATGTACCCAGAGATACACAAGCGGGACCCGTGTGTCTGGCATTGTCATGGTAACTACATGCACCCAGAGATACACAAGCGGGACCTGTGTGTCTGGCATTGTCACAGTAACTACATGTACCCAGAGATACACAAGCGGGACCTGTGTGTCTGGCGTTGTCATGGTAACTACATGTACCCAGAGATACACAAGCGGGACCTGTGTGTCTGGCATTGTCATGGTAACTACATGTACCCTGAGATACACAAGCAGGACCTGTGTGTCTGGCATTGTCACAGTAACTACATGTACCCAGAGATGCACAAGCGGGACCTGTGTGTCTGGCATTGTCATGGTAACTACATGTACCCAGAGATGCACAAGCAGGACCGTTGTGTCTGGCATTGTCATGGTAACTACATGTACCCAGAGATACACAAGCAGGATCTGTGTGTCTGGCATTGTCATGGTAACTACATGTACCCAGAGATACACAAGCAGGATCTGTGTGTCTGGCATTGTCAAAGTAACTACATGTACCCTGAGATGCACAAGCGGGACCTGTGTGTCTGGCATTGTCATGGTAACTACATGTACCCAGAGATGCACAAGCAGGACCTGTGTGTCTGGCATTGTCATGGTAACTACATGTACCCAGAGATACACAAGCAGGACCTGTGTGTCTGGCATTGTCATGGTAACTACATGTAGCCAGAGATACACAAGCGTGACCTGTGTGTCTGCCATTGTCATGGTAACTACATGTACCCAGAGATACACAAGCGGGACCTGTGTGTCTGGCATTGTCATGGTAACTACATGTACCCAGAGATACACAAGCGGGACCTGTGTGTCTGGCATTGTCATGGTAACTACATGTACCCAGAGATACACAAGCGGGACCTGTGTGTCTGGCATTGTCATGGTAACTACATGTACCCAGAGATGTACAAGCGGGACCTGTGTGTCTGGCATTGTCATGGTAACTACATGTAGCCAGAGATACACAAGCGGGACCTGTGTGTCTGGCATTGTCATGGTAACTACATGTACCCAGAGATACACAAGCGGGACCTGTGTGTCTGGCACTATCATGGTAACTACATGTACCCAGAGATACACAAGCGGGATCTGTGTCTGGCACAATCATGGTAACTACATGTACCCAGAGATACACAAGCGGGACCTGTGTGTCTGGCACTATCATGGTAACTACATGTACCCAGAGATGCACAAGCGGGATCTGTGTGTCTGGCATTGTCACAGTAACTACATGTACCCAGAGATACACAAGCGGGACCTGTGTGTCTGGCATTGTCATGGTAACTACATGTACCCAGAGATACACAAGCGGGACCTGTGTGTCTGGCATTGTCATGGTAACTACATGTACCCAGAGATGTACAAGCGGGACCTGTGTGTCTGGCATTGTCATGGTAACTACATGTAGCCAGAGATACACAAGCGGGACCTGTGTGTCTGGCATTGTCATGGTAACTACATGTACCCAGAGATACACAAGCGGGACCTGTGTGTCTGGCACTATCATGGTAACTACATGTACCCAGAGATACACAAGCGGGATCTGTGTCTGGCACAATCATGGTAACTACATGTACCCAGAGATACACAAGCGGGACCTGTGTGTCTGGCACTATCATGGTAACTACATGTACCCAGAGATGCACAAGCGGGATCTGTGTGTCTGGCATTGTCATGGTAACTACATGTACCCAGAGATACACAAGCGGGACCTGTGTGTCTGGCATTGTCATGGTAACTACATGTACCCAGAGATACACAAGCAGGACCTGTGTGTCTGGCATTGTCATGGTAACTACATGTACCCAGAGATGCACAAGCGGGACCTGTGTATCTGGCATTGTCATGGTAACTACATGTACCCAGAGATACACAAGCAGGATCTGTGTGTCTGGCATTGTCATGGTAACTACATGTACCCAGAGATACACAAGCAGGATCTGTGTGTCTGGCATTGTCATGGTAACTACATGTACCCAGAGATGCACAAGCGGGACCTGTGTGTCTGGCATTGTCATGGTAACTACATGTGCCCAGAGATGCACAAGCGGGACCTGTGTGTCTGGCATTGTCATGGTAACTACATGTACCCAGAGATACACAAGCGGGATCTGTGTGTCTGGCACAATCATGGTAACTACATGTACCCAGAGATAC
Source organism: Hanleya hanleyi (assembly GCA_036873755.1). NCBI lineage: Eukaryota > Metazoa > Mollusca > Polyplacophora > Lepidopleurida > Hanleyidae > Hanleya > Hanleya hanleyi. The sequence goes on from JAVTVY010044987.1 coordinate 85,750, forward strand.
ACAAGCGGGATCTGTGTGTCTGGCATTGTCATGGTAACTACATGTACCCAGAGATGCACAAGCGGGATCTGTGTGTCTGGCATTGTCATGGTAACTACATGTACCCAGAGATGCACAAGCAGAACCTGTGTGTCTGGCATTGTCACAGTAACTACATGTACCCAGAGATGCACAAGCGGGACCTGTGTGTCTGGTATTGTCATGGTAACTACATGTACCCTGAGATATACAAGCGGGATCTGTGCGTCTGGCATTGTCATGGTAACTACATGTACCCAGAGATGCACAAGCAGAACCTGTGCGTCTGGCATTGTCACAGTAACTACATGTACCCAGAGATGCACAAGCAGAACCTGTGTGTCTGGCATTGTCACAGTAACTACATGTACCCAGAGATGCACAAGCAGGATCTGTGTGTCTGGCATTGTCACAGTAACTACATGTACCCTGAGATGCACAAGCGGGATCTGTGTGTCTGGCATTGTCACAGTAACTACATGTACCCAGAGATGCACAAGTGAGACCTGTGTGTCTGGCATTGTCACAGTAACTACATGTACCCAGAGATGCACAAGCAGAACCTGTGTGTCTGGCATTGTCACAGTAACTACATGTACCCAGAGATGCACAAGCGGGACCTGTGTGTCTGTCATTGTCATGGTAACTACATGTACCCAGAGATGCACAAGCAGGATCTGTGTGTCTGGCATTGTCATGGTAACTACATGTACCCAGAGATGCACAAGTGAGACCTGTGTGTCTGGCATTGTCACAGTAACTACATGTACCCAGAGATGCACAAGCAGAACCTGTGTGTCTGGCATTGTCACAGTAACTACATGTACCCTGAGATGCACAAGCGGGATCTGTGTGTCTGGCATTGTCACAGTAACTACATGTACCCAGAGATGCACAAGTGAGACCTGTGTGTCTGGCATTGTCACAGTAACTACATGTACCCAGAGATGCACAAGCAGAACCTGTGTGTCTGGCATTGTCACAGTAACTACATGTACCCAGAGATGCACAAGCGGGACCTGTGTGTCTGTCATTGTCATGGTAACTACATGTACCCAGAGATGCACAAGCGGGATCTGTGTGTCTGGCATTGTCACAGTAACTACATGTACCCAGAGATGCACAAGTGAGACCTGTGTGTCTGGCATTGTCACAGTAACTACATGTACCCAGAGATGCACAAGCAGAACCTGTGTGTCTGGCATTGTCACAGTAACTACATGTACCCAGAGATGCACAAGTGAGACCTGTGTGTCTGGCATTGTCACAGTAACTACATGTACCCAGAGATGCACAAGCAGAACCTGTGTGTCTGGCATTGTCACAGTAACTACATGTACCCTGAGATGCACAAGCGGGATCTGTGTGTCTGGCATTGTCACAGTAACTACATGCACCCAGAGATACACACGCGGGATCTGTGTGTCTGGCATTGTCACAGTAACTACATGTACCCAGAGATGCACAAGCAGAACCTGTGTGTCTGGCATTGTCACAGTAACTACATGTACCCAGAGATGCACAAGCGGGACCTGTGTGTCTGTCATTGTCATGGTAACTACATGTACCCAGAGATGCACAAGCAGGATCTGTGTGTCTGGCATTGTCATGGTAACTACATGTACCCAGAGATACACAAGCAGGACCTGTGTGTCTGGCATTGTCACAGTAACTACATGTACCCAGAGATGCACAAGCAGAACCTGTGTGTCTGGCATTGTCACAGTAACTACATGTACCCAGAGATGCACAAGCGGGACCTGTGTGTCTGTCATTGTCATGGTAACTACATGTACCCAGAGATGCACAAGCAGGATCTGTGTGTCTGGCATTGTCACAGTAACTACATGTACCCAGAGATACACAAGCGGGACCTGTGTGTCTGGCATTGTCATGGTAACTACATGTACCCAAAGATACACAAGCAGAACCTGTGTGTCTGGCATTGTCACAGTAACTACATGTACCCAGAGATGCACAAGCGGGACCTGTGTGTCAGGCATTGTCATGGTAACTACATGTACCCAGAGATGCACAAGCAGAACCTGTGTGTCTGGCATTGTCACAGTAAATACATGTACCCAGAGATGCACAAGCGGGACCTGTGTGTCTGGCATTGTCATGGTAACTACATGTACCCAGAGACACAGTTGTGTCTGGCATTGTCATGGTAACTACATGTACCCAGAGATACACAAGCAGGATCTGTGTGTCTGGCATTGTCATGGTAACTACATGTACCCAGAGATGCACAAGCAGGACCTGTGTGTCTGGCATTGTCATGGTAACTACATGTACCCAGAGATACACAAGCAGGACCTGTGTGTCTGGCATTGTCATGGTAACTACATGTACCCAGAGATGCACAAGCGGGACCTGTGTGTCTGGCATTGTCATGGTAACTACATGTACCCAGAGATACACAAGCAGGATCTGTGTGTCTGGCATTGTCATGGTAACTACATGTACCCAGAGATACACAAGCAGAACCTGTGTGTCTGGCATTGTCATGGTAACTACATGTACCCAGAGATACAGAAGCAGGATCTGTGTGTCTGGCATTGTCATGGTAACTACATGTACCCAGAGATGCACAAGCAGAACCTGTGTGTCTGGCATTGTCACCGTAACTACATGTACCCAGAGATGCACAAGCAGAACCTGTGTGTCTGGCATTGTCACAGTAACTACATGTACCCAGAGATGCACAAGCAGAACCTGTGTGTCTGGCATTGTCACAGTAACTAGATGTACCCAGAGATGCACAAGGAGAACCTGTGTGTCTGGCATTGTCACAGTAACTACATGTACCCAGAGATGCACAAGCAGAACCTGTGTGTCTGGCATTGTCATGGTATCTACATGTACCCAGAGATGCACAAGCAGAACCTGTGTGTCTGGCATTGTCACAGTAACTACATGTACCCAGAGATGCACAAGCAGAACCTGTGTGTCTGGCATTGTCATGGTATCTACATGTACCCAGAGATGCACAAGCAGAACCTGTGTGTCTGGCATTGTCACCGTAACTACATGTACCCAGAGATGCACAAGCAGAACCTGTGTCTGGCATTGTCACAGTAACTACATGTACCCAGAGATGCACAAGCAGAACCTGTGTGTCTGGCATTGTCACAGTAACTACATGTACCCAGAGATGCACAAGCAGAACCTGTGTGTCTTGCATTGTCACAGTAACTACATGTACCCAGAGATGCCCAAGCGGGACCTTTGTGTCTGGCATTGTCACAGTAACTACATGTACCCAGAGATGCACAAGCAGAACCTGTGTGTCTGGCATTGTCACAGTAACTACATGTACCCAGAGATGCACAAGCAGAACCTGTGTGTCTGGCATTGTCACAGTAACTACATGTACCCAGAGATGCACAAGCGGGACCTTTGTGTCTGGCATTGTCACAGTAACTACATGTACCCTGAGATACACAAGCGTTTGTAGGCTTGTAATCCACAACAACTGGCATTGTCACAGTAACTACATGTACCTAGAGATGCACAAGCAGAACCTGTGTGTCTGGCATTGTCACAGTAACTACATGTACCCTGAGATACACAAGCGGGACCTGTGTGTCTGGCATTGTCAAAGTAACTACATGTACCCAGAGATGCACAAGCGGGATCTGTGTGTCTGGCATTGTCATGGTATCTACATGTACCCAGAGATGCACAAGTGAGATCTGTGTGTCTGGCATTGTCACAGTAACTACATGTACCCAGAGATGCACAAGCGGGATCTGTGTGTCTGGCATTGTCACAGTAACTACATGTACCCAGAGATGCACAAGCGGGACCTGTGTGTCAGGCATTGTCACAGTAACTACATGTACCCTGAGATGCACAAGCGGGATCTGTGTGTCTGGCATTGTCACAGTAACTACATGTACCCAGAGATGCACAAGCGCGACCTGTGTGTCTGGCATTGTCAAAGTAACTACATGTACCCTGAGATACACAAGCGTTTGTAGGCTTGTAATCCACAACAACTGGCATTGTCACAGTAACTACATGTACCTAGAGATGCACAAGCAGAACCTGTGTGTCTGGCATTGTCACAGTAACTACATGTACCCTGAGATACACAAGCGGGACCTGTGTGTCTGGCATTGTCAAAGTAACTACATGTACCCAGAGATGCACAAGCGGGATCTGTGTGTCTGGCATTGTCATGGTATCTACATGTACCCAGAGATGCACAAGTGAGATCTGTGTGTCTGGCATTGTCACAGTAACTACATGTACCCAGAGATGCACAAGCGGGATCTGTGTGTCTGGCATTGTCACAGTAACTACATGTACCCAGAGATGCACAAGCGGGACCTGTGTGTCAGGCATTGTCATGGTAACTACATGTACCCAGAGATGCACAAGCAGGACCTGTGTGTCTGGCATTGTCACAGTAACTACATGTACCCTGAGATGCACAAGCGGGATCTGTGTGTCTGGCATTGTCACAGTAACTACATGTACCCAGAGATGCACAAGCGCGACCTGTGTGTCTGGCATTGTCACAGTAACTACATGTACCCTGAGATGCACAAGCGGGATCTGTGTGTCTGGCATTGTCACAGTAACTACATGTACCCAGAGATGCACAAGCAGAACCTGTGTGTCTGGCATTGTCACAGTAACTACATGTACCCAGAGATGCACAAGCGGGATCTGTGTGTCTGGCATTGTCAGAGTAACTACATGTACCCTGAGATACACAAGCAGGACTTGTGTGTCTGGCATTGTCACAGTAACTACATGTACCCTGAGATACACAAGGAGAACCTGTGTGTCTGGCATTGTCATGGTAACTACATGTACCCAGAGATGTGCAAGCAGAACCTGTGTGTCTGGCATTGTCACAGTAACTACATGTACCCAGAGATGCACAAGCAGAACCTGTGTGTCTGGCATTGTCACAGTAACTACATGTACCCAGAGATGCACAAGCAGAACCTGTGTGTCTGGCATTGTCATGGTATCTACATGTACCCAGAGATGCACAAGCAGAACCTGTGTGTCTGGCATTGTCACAGTAACTACATGTACCCAGAGATGCACAAGCAGAACCTGTGTGTCTGGCATTGTCATGGTAACTACATGTACCCAGAGATACACAAGCAGAACCCGTGTGTCTGGCATTGTCACAGTAACTACATGTACCCTGAGATACACAAGCAGGACTTGTGTGTCTGGCATTGTCACAGTAACTACATGTACCCTGAGATACACAAGCAGGACTTGTGTGTCTGGCATTGTCACAGTAACTACATGTACCCTGAGATACACAAGCAGGACTTGTGTGTCTGGCATTGTCACAGTAACTACATGTACCCAGAGATGCACAAGCAGAACCTGTGTGTCTGGCATTGTCACAGTAACTACATGTACCCAGAGATGCACAAGCGGGATCTGTGTGTCTGGCATTGTCACAGTAACTACATGTACCCTGAGATACACAAGCAGGACTTGTGTGTCTGGCATTGTCACAGTAACTACATGTACCCTGAGATACACAAGCAGGACTTGTGTGTCTGGCTTTGTCACAGTAACTACATGTACCCTGAGATACACAAGCAGGACTTGTGTGTCTGGCATTGTCACAGTAACTACATGTACCCGGAGATACACAAGGAGAACCTGTGTGTCTGGCATTGTCATGGTAACTACATGTACCCAGAGATGCGCAAGCAGAACCTGTGTGTCTGGCATTGTCACAGTAACTACATGTACCCAGAGATGCACAAGCAGAACCTGTGTGTCTGGCATTGTCATGGTAACTACATGTACCCAGAGATACACAAGCAGAACCTGTGTGTCTGGCATTGTCACAGTAACTACATGTACCCCGAGATGCACAAGCAGAACCTGTGTGTCTGGCATTGTCATGGTAACTACATGTACCCTGAGATACACAAGCAGGACTTGTGTGTCTGGCATTGTCACAGTAACTACATGTACCCAGAGATGCGCAAGCAGGACCTGTGTCTGTCATTTTCTAGTACTCGGTGACCCAGGGGTATGTTTCTCCAGGCAGTGAAGGTAAAAACGACTGATCTGAAATGAACTGATCGCAATTTCAGATGTGATCAAATCGAATTTAATAGGTGACATAACTGCTCATAGTCCAATTTTGTATTGCAATTCTGGTCTCTCAAAATTTAAATAATACGACAACATTGCCAGTGCTACCATTCCTGTATTATTACATGAATAAACTTACAGGGCTATAGGATTTCTTATTGAACTGTCTGTCAATGTTGTCTGAAGCGTTATGGCCTTATCCGAGTTCGATATCGACCCTGATCTTCACACATGCATCTCAGAGTACATGTAAACATTCAGCTTATGCAGCTTGAACATCAGATAATTTAAATGTAAGTTTAAGTATTCTCCAGCAGATGCCATGAGTATTATTGCAGTATTGTCAACATGAAATGCCAAACAGTTTTTAATTTCAAACTGATATCCTTGCAAGTATACATTTATCTTCCAGCTCAATCAATTTATTAAGTTTTTGTCTTCAAATAAATTGTTGTCTTAAAGTTTGCTTCTCAAATTCTGGACTAATCCCTCTGATTGTTCCACTTTTTTTTCTTTTTTTTTTATTAAAAAAAAAAATCTTACTGAGTCATCCAAGGATTTTGTAACCTATTTTTTAGAAACTAAGTACAAATTTTTGCCTTTTTGTGTCAGTTTAAGGTACTCCGAAGCCTCGAGTTACAAATGAATTGATCCCCTCTGACCATGAGAAATCTCTCAGTGCAGCCCGACTCTTTCAACATATCCTATATAATCTGACAGAACTCATCTGCTATCCAAGTGCCTTTCTCAGATTGTGGCTGTGGAAATCAATCAGATGATACTGAAGAGAGATATGTCAACAGACAAAAGACAACAATGTTGACATACCCTCCACTAATAGGGCTGCTAGATAGACACATATGCCACGAGTTGGAAAAGTGACCCAGTACATGTACCAGTACAATCCCCTGCGTGAACCCAGTCAAATCAAATCTCGACAGATTTGCCTGGGCCTATTTGCCCTGGTACACGAGTACAGTCGACATTAAGCCCTAAACCCTGGAGTTGTTTTGCATTTAGGTTTTGATAGCATCACCTACATGAGCTGACATCAAAGATATTGTCTGTTTGCTGAGAACGATTTTCACTATAGCACACCAACGAAATTGTCTATTGAAATGTGACTAAGAAATTTGGATTGGGGAACTCACATGGAATAAAGCCACAGGTGCTTCTCATTGGCTCTGTACTGGTATTAGACATTGAAAATATATAATTTCACATGTGTGGATGCATCTCATAATTCAGTCCACAAACTATAAAATGATATTCTGTGGCTTGCACTATACTGTATATAGTGTATCTAGTTCTGTTCCCACCATATATATCCCCTTTCACAGAATAAAGTGTCTCAGCTTAAATCAATAAATGTATCCTATAATATGTGCAGTATTACTCAGTTTTCAAGTCCCTGTTGTACCCAACACTTCTGTATAAATGTCAAACAGCTTATTTTTCCCCGTCACATATTCCTTTGACGTTCTCTGGTCGATACTTGGTGTAAGAACGCATTGTTGAGGCTTTTGTTGAGGCTTTTGTGCAGCTGAAAAGGGTCACGTCTAGACGCATTGTTGAGCTCAGACAGGCTGTTGTAGTCTTTGTCTTGTGCATTCTTACACCAAGTATAAACCGGTTCTCTTCAAGGTCTTTCGTATCCAACATAATCAACCTTTACAGTTATCTTTATTCTCAATTCTGCATCAAATTATACTATTAAATGCCCTTATTTCTCTTTTATCTCTTTCCTATTCATTCTTTACGGTTGGGGTTTTGGGATGTTTTTTTCCAGAATTTATCTGAATACTCTAAAGATTTAGTATCCTAAAAAAAGAAAACCAAAAACAAAGTTTCTCTTTCCATAGCAAAAACGATGTACATCCATCACACTGAACGAAGTAGAGTACATGTGCACCAATTATTGCATGATCCCCGCAAAGGAACTTTACCGAATCCCTTCTGACTAACGGGACAGGCAGGAAGAGAAATCTGTCAGCACAGCACCGTCTCAATGTGTTGTAACTAATCAATCAAATAGCCATTCATCAAACGGATGGAACTCGTCTTGTATCAGCGCGACTTATTCTCCAAGACCGTGACCGTGGAAATGAATCATGCAGATGGTATTAAACAAGGATCAGGGGCTACATCAACTGGCAAAACACTTCATAGCCTGAAGTGATAGCAGCTATACATGTAGATCAAAGATCTATGATGTACATCATACATTGACATAGAATTCAGAATGATCCAATGATATTCTACATAAATTGAACTGTATACAAATACCAGTGCATCACAACTAGGTATATCATTTAGTTTTAAAACATTTGATTGGCCGATTCAAATTTTCAAAACATCAATCTGGCATTTTCATTGGCTTATAGCGACAAATGTAAGAATATTCAACCAATCAAAGGGTTTCTGTTGTTGACCGTGTTGACTTTACTCTCTGTAGCTTGACCATAATGTAAATTCCAAGCTGTACATTAGACTTATAATCTTCAGCTCCTTAATTGTAGTCGGACAATCGTGTTTCTTTGCATCAGTTCAACTAGCCAAGTTTACATGGCTCCGTTCATTCGTTCCTACTATGCCATGAATCCTCTTACAGAACTGACATATACACTCCGGGAAAACATGGCTACATGGGTCATATGGCTCGATCCGGCAATAAAATAACCCCTCCCCACTCTCTGTCCACTGCTTTTATCGAGTTCAGCAAATAGTTTCATTGCCGTGAAAAGCTGATCCGTCTGCAATCAGTCCTCAAACATGCCGGTTAAATTTCTCCTGGGTACCGCCATTATCTTCATACGGGTCACGTGATCCGCACGATACGTTGCCGATCACGTGACACGTACGAATATAATGAAGGAGAAATTCAACCGATCGTTGATGTTTGAAGACTAATCAGCTCTTCATGGCAATGAAAGTATTTGCTGAACTCGGTAAAAACAGTGGACAGATAGATGTTGCCTGATAGAGCTGTACGACCAATGTAGCCATGTTAAAACTTGGCGACACTTCAACGACAATACTCCATCAGATGAACTCATCAGACATGCCAGAGCATAGGAACTTGAAGAGAATCTCTCCCAGTGAACAGGAAAAGAACTCTGTCAGCACAGCACTATCTTAATGTGCGGTGAATAATCAATCAAATACGCATTCATCAAAGAGACAGAACTCGTCTTACAGATCAACGTATTCTTCAAAATCCCGACCGTGAAAATCAATCAGATGGTATTAAACACAGATCAGTGGATATGTGATATACTTCAAACGATACCAGAACTATGTGTACCAATGTTGTGAATAGAGAAGCAGTATGCTCCAGCTATCAATTGGCTATATTATTATGATACGATTCTTAAACCGTATATATTGTTGTACAGCTGCAAGGACTACAACAGTGTACAAGAGATAACGACCTACTCAGTTTTCCAGTGCAAGAGTGGAGCTTGTGTATCAGCTGTGTATTTGTGGGGATCCAGACAAAACCCCCAGTGGACAAAATCCCCTAGGACAAAACACCCACGGACAAAACCCCCTAGGACAAAACACCCACAGACAAAACCCCCAAAATTGAAAAGTCGGACAAAACCCCCATCTCACCCAAAAATAGCTATTTTAGACAGAATGTTTACATTTTTAATATAGAAATTCATAAATATCTATTCTCTATGATCCTTGTCATTTTTTGTGTATTTCATCTATAAGGATAATAATGACTGGTGTACATTTTACAATTACTAAACAATGAGTGCAGAGCTGCCAAGTTATGATATCGAAATTCCGTGAGACTTTCTCCTGTAATTTGACATCTCTATTTACTCTGTGTTAAATATCTGGATTTAATTCCATGAGACTCCCATTTATCCCATCTTAGTTTCGGAAAAGATTTTCCGTGAGATCAGAGCAGATATGTTGTCAGTCACGGAAGTTCCGTGAGACTTGGCAGATCTATAAGTGGACCATTAATCTTCACTCAACTGTGGATCTGTTGTGACATATTCATGATCAAAGCAGAGACTCTACAATTTATTGTACTGCTACTGAAAATTATGTGCTAGTGAAAAACTTCGTTTGGGGTGAAAAAATGCGCTGAGAAACTGAAATTACTTCCAATTATTGGTCATGTAAGAACAGGATAGCCTGTATAGTAGGCTACACAAGTATTGAAAGATTAATAAATAGGTTATAACATCAAATAACTTTGTCTTGCGATCTTATCATTTACCATGTTATTTCTTTTATTGCTAAAATAGCATAGGAAATAATATGTGATGGGGGTTTTGTCCAGTGGGGGTTATGTCCGGTGGGGGTTATGTCCGGTAGGGGTTTTGTCCTGGGGGGTTTTGTCCGTGGGGGTTTTGTCCGCTGGGGGTTTTGTCCTACACCCGTATTTGTGGATTACTATATAACAGCTGGGAACACTGCAGTCTTGTGTATCTTCTATATCAGGGAATAGATATTTCAATCTCCCATATCAGGAAACATAAACTTCTGTCTTCTGTATCAGGGAACATATACTCCAGTCTTCTATATCAGGAAACATACACTTCTGTCTTCTGTATCAGGGAACATATACTCCAGTCTTCTGTATCAGGGAACATATACTCCAGTCTTCTATATCAGGGAACATACACTTCTGTCTTCTGTATCAGGGAACATATACTCCAGTCTTCTATATCTATCACTATCTGGGGGAATGCTCCTGAAATGTCTCTTGAAAGAGTTCACCGGCTTCAAAAACGTGCTGCCAGAATTATAATGAATGCAGACTCCACCGCCCCTTCTCTCTCCCTCATCAAACAACTGAATTGGATGACTACGAAAGAATATTTACTCAGAAAGCTATTTTGATCTATAAAAGTCTCAATTGCATGCCAAGCTCTACTATCTCTAAATTATTTCTGTACACTGCTCAAGTCTCAAAGCGAACTTTAAGATCAACCACCACAAATAAATTATATATCCCTAAATGCAGAACCGAATACTTCAAGGGAAGTTTGAGATACTCTGGCCCAATAATTTGGAATAGCCTACCCCAGTCCATAAAGGAAGCCAAGTCTGTGAACTCTTTCAAGAAACAACTATGTACATTTGTAAATATGCTCCGCTAAAATTCCTGTATGTCATGCTTAAATTTTTTTCTTTCTTTTTTTTCTTTTTTTTTTTCTGAGGGCCTCAAGGGAGAACAGTTTATGTAAACTGATTGTGTCACCCTCTCGAAATAAAGAATTTGTTATTATTATTATATCAGGGAACACACACTTCTGTCTTCTGTATCAGGGAACATATACTCCAGTCTTCTATATCAGGGAACATACACTTCTGTCTTCTGTATCAGGGAACATATACTCCAATCTTCTATATCAGAGAACATATACTCCAATCTTCTATCAGGGAACATATACTCCAACCTTCTATATCAGGGAACAAATACTCCAATCTTCTATCAGGGAACATATACTCCAATCTCCTCTATTAGGGAACATGTACATGTACTCCAATCTTGTATCAGGGAACAAATAATCCAAACTTCTATATCTCCCCGGGGACATATTCAAACCTTCTGGGAAATGAAGATTTGTCATGAGGAGGTGAGTGGAAATTTCCCTTTCATATCAATACAATTGTCACATATTGAGAGGCCAAGTCGAGACAAGAGTATGGTAGTTAGGATTTTAACTTCGCTTTCAACAATTTTAGTTATATCAAGACAACCCAGTTACATTATGTCAACACTGGCAATGCCAAATACGGGTTTCAAATGTGGGTACCAACAGCACCTTGAAATTTGAAATCAAAATGTATTCTAACAAAATAAATATGCACATAATTATACAGAAACCCTTAAAATGAAAAAAAATTCAACACTTTCAACTCCTAAAACTGCAGAAGAATGTAGATTTTAACAATATGTTAAAACCCAAAATCTGTAATTTGGGGGTTTTCTTTCTGTCATTTTCTGGAATTTGGGTACTGGTCAGCAGTATGAATTTGGTCCTGTATATGCCCCTGACTGGGCCAATAAGTCCTTGATCTATCCTTTTCCTTCTAAGCACCAAACGAGGAAGATACAAGTTCCCTGCAATGAGATTTAATCTAATAAAATTGACCACCTTCTAATTAACGGAGAGTGATCACTCTCCATCAGAGAGCATTCATTCACTCTCCTGAAGGTTGGAAATGCAATGGAGATCGAGCGATACACTCTCACATTACTCACACAAAAAGTCCAGGAGAGTGATAACAGATCTCTCAGATTTCACAAACACGGCAGTACTGTCTCAACATTGTCATTTTACTTCAGGAATTTGCACTCCATATCTATGTTCTGTGAAATAAGGTGTTCCACAGAAAGAATCTATTTGATACAAACCTTGGCATGTGTTTACTTTGCGAAGAGTGGCCATATGGCACCACCAGATTTGTACAAGAAAACAAGGTTCTATGGGCTGTGACATTACTCGTTCCATGCTATGTAACAGAGGTGACACCATTAGTTACATCACAATGCCAATGTTACTTCCACTCAACTCGACAAGTGAGTGAGTGAGTGAATATGGTTTAACGTCACTTTCAACATTTTTTCAGCTATATCACGACAGCGAAGGGAAGGGAGGGGAGGGGAGGGGGAAGGGCAGGGGTACCTACATGTACTTGTAACAAAGCAGATCTAATGCTGCCATTTCATAGTGCTGTCCCACTGAAATATCATGCCGTAGGCAGACATGACACCCCACTCAGTTACATCATACTGACACCGAGCGAACCAGTCCTTGTTCTATCCTCTTAATGCGGAGCATAAGCGAGGAAGCAACAAGTTCCATTTTTCAAGTCTTTAGTATGACCCGGCCCACCGCTTACGAGGCCGACGGTCTAACCATAATTAGACGACCGCAGTGCGGTCCATTCAACTCGAGCATCATTCTCGCTCGACACTGACATAATTTTACCTTAACTCCGACTTTGGTTAGCGTGAAATAAATACGCTCTATCTCCAACACAAAATGGACTATTCATGTAAAAGATGTCAATTCACAAAGAAATTATCAAGAGCGGAAAACAGTTTCAGGCGGTATCCCTTTTAAGGTCCCATTTTTTTATATATTCTTTGTTGACAATTCTCCGTTCTAATAAATTTGATCATCCTAGAGAGAAAATGCACTTCCTGACATAAAATCAGATAATTTTACACAATAGTTAAAGTTACTGAGATCTAGTAGTTGATCATACTGGCATATTGTAAGGTCTGGCCTTGATAACATTACAAACCTCAGGCGACCACATAACCAAGGGTAATTACACACTAAGTTGATTAATTTCCACACCGTCCCGGGGAGCGAACAGATTTGTGCGTCAGGTGAACCAAAGTGAGAAGTCTTGTACAACGATCGTCACTTTTAGGTGACATTTGTACCTTCTCGGGGAGTCAAAGTCCATCTACACGAAAATTGATAAGTCAATATCTCATCACTGATTGAGTGTGACGTCCGGCGGGAACTTTTAAGTGATGCCTGACGGAACATATCTCGGTCGATCAGCACAATCTGCATATTATTATTAGGCCGCAGCAAGGGAGTTTTTCATTTTAAAAGATATTCCTGTCCACTATGTCACCCCTGTTATGGTAGATCAGAAGTGAAAAACCAACTCTTTCTTGTGGAACCTGGGCTAGAAGCCAGACAGGTTTCGGTCTATTTGATCTCATCAGAGGCTGAATACATGTTATGGTATACCCTCTAATAACTGAATCACCATCTTAAAAGGCAATCATCGCAAATTTTGTGGACAATTTCTAATAAATTTGATTCCCCTATAAAATACTTAAAATAACGAAGAAATAATGGATTATCTACAGGATAATAATGGATTATCTACAGCATTCTGAACCATTTTGTCAACTTCCTATTCTAATAAATTTGATCACCCCTAATTTTAAGGTGGGAAATTGGAAATTCTTCTGATTGAATTATTAGGACTTACTGTATTCTTTAATTTTCAAACTTGCTTATCTCAGTTAGTGTTAGGTAAATGTCACAAAAACTAATATTTTTTGAAATATAAATGTAATTGTACTCCACTTCCCAGATGTCAGCAGCACCTACAGACTGGATAACCAAGGATATTCTACAGTATTTCAACTAGCAGGATCGAGAGCTGTAAATTGCAGGATTATCCTGGATATCTGTAGGATTATCCTGTATATCCTGGGATAATCCATACATACCAGATCAATCTTTCATCGATATACAGCCTGATATAAGTCAACAACATAACAAGATTACTCACACCTGCACCAGAGGCAGAGACACTCGCTTAAGATACATGTACTCATGAGCCATAACATATTATATTGGTCACAAAACTTGGAAAATTTAACATGGGAGAGATAGGGAAAAAAGGGAAACTGACTGTTCAAATCCAGGAAAATGTTGTATTTGGACAACTAGATTGTTTATTCAGGCTCCTGATACATACATGTAGCCAACATGTTAAAATCAAATGGTTAACCAACTTTTGAGTTCCGAGATATTTGCTGAATCATGTCTGAAGATACCGACTGGATAATGTTAGATTCAATTTCGGGATGATCTGACCTTGACCTACTGACCTTGATGATATCAAGAGCATCATATGAAATACTTGTCCAACATATCTTCATTGAAAATTGAGTGGATTTTGACAGAATACTTTTGAAGTTATCATATCATAACAAGAATTTATGACACACACACATACACATGCACACACAAACCAGACAGCAATTCTATATTCCCGTTCGGGGTCTGGCGGGGGATAAAAGTTCAGCTGACCTCAAACTCTTTCTGGATAATTGCATACTTCTTGCCGTTTTCTCTATATGGACAGATGCACACATTATCCGAGTTTGGTCATATCACACGGATCAAATACATGTCTAGGAGAATTTTATGGATTGCGAGCATTTAGTATTTCAAAGTCCATGAGAATCATACATGATGAAGGTCTTTTGGAAAGTTCAGGACTATTAGCGAGTAATGATCATCGATCGTGTCATGATACGCTTAATGATCGATTATTACCTACCAAGTGTACTGATGAGATTGACGACCAGACAAGCTCAAGATATGGCACCAAAATCAATATTATATCATATTTATATTGTACGGCAATTACAGATGGCTAAAAAAAATCTCTTTAACGGACGTCAGAAGCGGATCAATCGGTCTCTGTAACGTTACCTATATGTGATGTTCCATATATCTATCGATTCAAACGGTTCTTTCATATTCCCAATTGTACATACTTATCTCGGGCGTTCTCCATAAGTGACAGTATACAGGTGACATATAGTCACAGGTACTCAGCCTATAGGTAAGCTATTTAATTGGTATGTAGGTACGTATTATGTTACGCACATGTTGTACGGTAATCCCTCTAATAATTCATTCACCAGAAGTGAGATTCCCCACCATAAAATCTGGGGGTGATCAAACTTTTTTCCTACGAAGTAGGCTACAGATCGCAAATTGTCCGGTAATGAGTGAGTGAGTCAGTCAGTCCATCCGAATCCTTTCGTCGGCAAAACAAGGAGAACCGTTGACATTAGAACCTTGATTTTTGGCATGAAGGTGCATTAGGGCATTGTTACCAGCAAGTTCTGAGTTGACCGAATTCTGATTAAAATTTGATTTATAATTATTTTTTTTATTATTTATTGATGGCTCAGCGAGTACACTGTCATGCCCATCGGGAATCCTTGGCTGTATGTTTCACTGTATATATAACACAGTGGTGGGATATGCCATCCGTAATTGTTTTTATGAAATAGGAAATGCTAATTTTCCATCATTTGTTAGTGCATTTATCTACACCGCTATGCCAGCCTCAATACACACAATTCAGTATATTGTTATAGATACATGAGCAGTGTGACCGTCACAGGACCTACGAAGTAGAGTAGGCATTAGGACTTGAACGCGAACTGAACTCTTGGAAATCCCCACCCCCAGTTGAAATCCTGTCTATATTAAGATGGGCACCGCCCAAGTCAGAATCGCCAGTGATTTTCATCAAAAATCACCAGGAATTTTCATCAAAAGTAGGTCAGCTCAGAACTTGTTGGTAACAGTCTTCTAATGCGCCTTCATTCCAAAATTAAATAACGATCGCCGAATTAATTTTACAATTTTTTAACTAAAGGAAACAGATTGAATAATAAAGGTTCAGTATATTTCAAGCTTTACGTGTGAAAATACATTTACATCTCTTTAATTGTTTTCAGTGCCCTTGTCTAGGATCAAAACAACTTTTTGAATCACATTATTTTCCCAACAATACAACAAATTTTTATATATAGTACTATAGTAGAAAGGTAGCATTTATGTAGTTTACGGTAATTCAACTCAAGACCAACACCTTCTCTACACAAGATAATAATGATTCTAGGTCATTCTCCTGAGCATAACCGGTACAAAGACGAATAAATAGCGTCTCTACATCACATTGATATCTAGATATATGAGACAACACATTTTGGGTATCGGCAATCTGATGAATGTACTATTCCGGTTTTCTTGTTATATATTCTATGGCGGTTGATCGGTGATTTTCTTCATTGATAAACGTTAAACCACCTCAGCTTCGTTGTGTGAATCGGAATTGCATTGCTGTGACACACCAACACACTCCCTGGCAGTGATTCTGTATCCCCTAACAAGGAATCAAAATGGATCAAGATTTGAAATGACAAGAAAAATTTAGACATATTAATTTTTTGTTTAAATTATATCCAAGTGTGATATATAGTCAATATTCAAGAGGTACAAAAAAACCCCAAGTTATCATATTTTCACATCATGATCAAAGTTACTTTATCTAGTTAAATTCTACCAAAAATTCACCCAGGGATTCATAGAAGTCCAAATTTTACGAACCGAAATCTGGAAAATTGAGTTAAAATAAAATTTATCGGCATTTTTTATCCCTCAAATTGAGTATATAAATTTTTTACAAACCAGGGTCATTTTTTCCCCCAATGTTGAGTATATAATTTTTTTACAAACCAGGGTAAATGTTACCTTCTGTGAACCTTGTCCACTGTTACCAATTCAGGTATTTTTTAACCTTTTGTGTAATTAAAACCATTTTGTGTCGTTGATTGCGTTTACTCGTCATTATGTTTTCAGGTATCCGGCAGGATACATGAACAAATTATGTTAGATTTATTCAAGTTGTTTACGAGTAATACTTCAGGTAATCAGGTAAAACTTTGTAATGCTGCCGGTACTGGTTTTCATTTATATATACATGTACATGTAGTTCTCATATACATGCAGTGACGAGTGTCAACTATTTCCCTCTCTGAAAGCTGTTATATCTCAATCAATCAACAGTACATAACAGAACTTTTAATTCCTTTTTCCAACTTCCACACAGGACTGTCTGAACTAGAGCATAGTCTGAGGGATGCACACATTTGATCAAAATGATCAGTAAGGCTGCTTACAAGATACCCCCCGTAAGGGCATAGATACATGGGGGTGGTTAACGTTTCACGAGTAAGCTGAATGGGATTGTGGCGGTGGAAATCATCAGTAAGCATGCTTACAAGATACCCCCGGATGCACATTTGATAGAAATTGACGAGTATTTGTAGAGGAATATAAGTATACATGTTATGGGTGGCGGCACGGTATGTAACTAGTTGACAATGAGACCTCGCTCGGTTGGAATGCGGTTAACGGATTGTCTATGCATGTGTCGTGATGATACTCAGAGGAGTTTAATGGATTGTTCAGAAAATTGATGTTAATAATGATTGGTGAGAATGGGGTTATGCAGGCATATAGTGTTTTACCTAACTGTTGTTACCACTAGAACCGGACTTAGGACTTGAAATGGGCTGTTGCAACAGATAGGCGAATTACTGTCATCTGGATAACCACATTGAAGAGGAAAAGGAAGTAAATGGGAAGTGAAATATTAAACTTACTACCTGTAGACACATATGCAACATCCTGAGCTAGGTCTCATGGTATGGCAGCTACATACAAAATTTGAGAAGAATCTAATCAGCCGTTGTCAAGTTAGGCTCCAGAAATAGAATGTTACGGACCAAGTGAGGAAATTCTGCCCATAGGTGGCGCCACCTGTAGACGCACATTGCGCCAAACGCAATCCCAAGCGAGGTCTCATGGTAAGGTAGCTACATACCAAATCTGAGAGGAATCCAATTAGCTGTTGTCAAGTTATGCTCCGGAAACGAAATGTTACGGACCGACAAGAAAAAGTTTTGACCCTAGGTGGTGCCACCTGTAGATGCACATGTGCCAAACGCAATCCCAAGCGAGGTCTCATGGTAAGGTAGCTACATACCAAATTTGAGAGGAATCCAAGTAGCGGTTGTCAAGTTATGCTCCGGAAACGAAATGTTACGAACTGACATGCGAAACTTTTGACCCTAGGTGGCGCCACCTGTAGACGCACATGCGCCAAACGCATTCCCAAGCGAGGTCTCATGGTACCAAATTTGAGAGGAATCCAAGTAGCGGTTGTCAAGTTATGCTCCGGAAACGAAATGTTACGGACTGACAAGAGAAACTTTTGACCCTAGGTGGCGCCACCTGTAGACGCACATGCGCCAGACACAATCCCAAGCGAGGTATCATGGTAAGGTAGCTACATACCAAATTTGAGAGGAATCCAAGTAGCGGTTGTCAAGTTATGCTCCGGAAACGAAATGTTACGGACTGACATGAGCAACTTTTGACCCTAGGTGGCGCCACCTGTAGACGCACATGTGCCAAACGCAATCCCATGCAAGGTCTCATGTTATGGTAGCTGCATACCAAATTTGAGAGGAATCCAAGTAGCGGTTGTCAAGTTATGCTCCGGAAACGAAATGTTACGGGCCAATGAGAAAGTTTTGACCCTAGGTGGCGCCACCTGTAGACGCACATGCACCAAATGCAATCCCAAGCGAGGTCTCGTGTTATGGTAGCTGCATACCAAATTTGAGAGGAATCCAAGTAGCGGTTGTCAAGTTATGCTCCGGAAACCAAATGTTACGGACGGACGGACGGACGGACGTACAGACGCCCCGACGTACGGACGGACGGACGTACAGACGGACGGACGGACAAGCTGAAACCAGTATACCGCCCCTACACTACGTGTACGGGGGGTATAATAATACACAAACACACATCCAATTTCAGTATACAAATATGGCCCAACTTGTTAGGTGGTAATTATAAAGAAAATATATATTGATATCATAAAAACCCCATTTATCTATTAATTTAGATCTAAAATTAAATTTGAAGAAACCATTATCCAAAATTTAACATTAACAGAAAAATAATTTTAATTATGGAAACATTTAACAAAAGCAGTGAATTAATAAATATAAAAATATTGTGATGACATAAGTGAAGTTCCAGTTATTGTGATATTATTCAATTACAAATGACCACCGAAAATCACACTGGTTTATAAAACGATGATTGTAGGCCTATATATTTTATTTATATACACGATGATTGTATTGGGTTACACAAATAATAGGAGTCTTGAGGATGATATTATTTTGATAGAATATGGTTAACAAAAAAAAGGAGGAAAAAAACAACAACGAAACGCTTCCAAACGCTTGCTTGCTCTCTCGCTAGGAAGAGTTCACTCCCTTGTCATGTTTTCAAACCGCACGCTGTAGGGTTGTGTCAATTTTCGTTATAATCAAACCAAAGTGAAAATGATACAGTATTACTATTTTCTCAAGACAGACCACACAGATTATACAAAGAAATACTTACGATTGGCATTCTACGAAAACAACGTGTGTTTATTCAGTATCGTTTGTATCTCCCTGCGTTGGAAGGAACGAGAACGAAAAGGTCAAACGAAAACGAAAACGAAACCAAAAAAAAACATGAAGCTGCGCTATCGAAACCCCTCGGCTCTGAACCCCAGCTATTATAATGTAAGGGTGTCTCTACCAATTGATTGGCTTGTGGATGATTTCCCGACAACCGGGTATTGAAATTTCGAATTTACGAAGCTTGAAAATTCAGTTTCCGAAGCTTGAAAATTCAGTTTCCAACACACAAATTGAGTATAAATATTTTGGTGAAAACTTTTGATTTTTTACTCAAAAAAATTGAGTTTTGAACTGAAAAATTGAGTTTTAAAACTCAATCTACGAACCGAAATTCGGTACGTAGAACTGACGTGTATGAATCCCTGTCACCCTCAGTAAACTTTTATCATTGTTGCTGACACACAGACTAATCTGAAGGATGATACCACATCTTTCTTTCTTCTGCTGGGTTATTGCACCAGGCTGACTTAATTGGTTGATGTGGGATATTTCACCATCAGTGGGTAATTTGACCTGAATTTGAAGCCTGATGTGGTCAGTGATGAAATGTTTGGATGTGAAATAGGATACACGTTATTTCTCTGTTATTTCAATAATTTTAGAACGTGATCAAATTTATTCGGACAGCTGATGGAATTTTGTCTCCAAAACTAGGGGTGATTGAATTTTGATACGGGGTTGAGGTATTACCATACATGGAGGTCAGGCCATTAGTATGTGTTCTGAATAAGAAAATATTTACTAAATTCTTTACAGAACTAGGAGCCATTTCTTTCATGCATAACACAACTATCAATTCCCACAGATATGTGTTGGCAGAACTATTACAGGCCCATTTCACGTCACGTAAGTAACATTTTCATTCCTTTTTTGAAGTTGGCTCACTCACCCAGACAAGAGGAAAAATACTTCACAGCTACAACCTCATAAGTATGTAAGAGTAGTATCCTACCTTCTATATGAGAAATGTTACAACTCTTTTCATTCACTTGATTAGTTCACAGAGCTTGATTTGTGCTCTGTCACGTAAGTAACGCAGAGAATTAGGCATTTTCTCAATTTTCTTCTTTTTATTAAAAAGCGTCTGATTTGATTGGGAAAATCTACCCAATTGATGATATATATTCTTGGTATGAGAGTGAACAAGCACACAATAGACATGTTTTTTGGCATATTTATTTTAAGTACGTTCTAATAATTAATTAAGCAACACTGATAGTGTCACGTAAGTAACAAAAAAGCGTCACGTAAGTAACATATGACATAATGAAATGTTATGGTGAGGATATTCCAGTAGTCCACATTGCTTCTCTGGATGTACCCGGAGGCATTATAGTAGACAGTAGAATTTAGTATGTGGTAATGAATTTATCCAATGAAATGCAGAGTCTATACTCGATCATGATAATGTGTTGCCAGAGATAACAATGTAATGTTGAAAGCATGAATTAAAATCTTTATACTGCCGGTACTGTATCAGGATTATTATTTTCAGCATCTTTATTTCAATGTGCAATAAACAGACAGCTGCATCTGTTGCAGTACCGTACTACAATATTAATGTACATGCAAAAGTACATTGTATTTACTGAGTTATTGTGTGAAGATGATGAAGAAAGGGCTACAGATACATGTACAGACAGAAAGCAATGTGGGTTGGAACATCATCATCATCACTTTTCAAGTATTGTAATACCATCCATTAAGAAAAATGCAAAAAACATGGCTAGTGTGTGGTTCTTCAATCACATACATGTACTAAAAGAATCTATATCATATTGTGGAGATTTCCACCATCAGATCTGGTGATCTGAAGGTGATTTTTAATCAGAAGAAGACCTTTAGTCATGTTAGTGTTACTAATGTGAAAGAGCACAAATCTAGCTCTGTCATCTAATCAAGTGAATGAAAGATGTAACATGTTCCATTTAGAAGGTACATGTAGGATACTACAATATATTTATGAGATCGTAGCTGTGAAGTTTTTCTTCCCTTTTGTCTGGCTGAGTGAGCAAACTAAAGAAAATGAATAAAAATGTTACATGAAGAGAAATCCCACAGATAATGATCTGATATACATTTGCACATTAACTAATGAAGTTGAATCCAGTTCCCATACTTCACCTGTCTTGTTCACCTCCTGTATACCATAAACAAGTACAGTTTGTGATGCTGGACTGAGGGACCGAATTCTCCAAGTAACATTAGTCTGTCAGAATTCAGCAATTTCAGGGTATTTTGAGCTGTCACTCGAGTATAATCTCTTCTCTTCAGTATTTCATGTTTCCAGATATTATTGTATTTTTTTATCATCCTTGAAGGATAGTCAGTTTGGAACATGGTAGCTACAAAAGTGATCAGAATGCTTATAATGATTATGTTACTTACGTGACAAAACCTGTTACTTACGTGACATGTCACGTAAGTAACTGATTTTTAGTCATTTCTCCTTGATTCTTGAAAACTTATCTCAGTTATATGTCCTACAGATTTCATATTTGAAACAAACTAGCTTTAGTAAAGTAGTTAAATTTTGATTGATTTGCTCTCCCTTTTCCATGGCTAAAAATTTCAACAAATCTGTCACGTAAGTAACAAATGAAATTTCTTACAATATTACTATGTTTTTGAGAAAATGGAGTAAGAAGTGTACATTTTCCTACTATATATTGTCAAAACATTCCTTTCTCATGATGATGGACATAAAATTTCTCACATAATTCTAATTATTTGTCAGTTTTGATCTATTTACAATAATAATGTGAAAATGCTAATTTTGAGTTCAGAATTTTCACCTGTCGTTAAGCCTCATAAAAATAACCAGAAACTATTCTACCTGAAAAATGAGTATCAAGCATGTTTCTTGGGATATTGACTTAAGTTATCATGCATAGGTGATAACATCAAAACCAAATTATTTTTTTGGAAAAATTGGCTCTCTGTTGTGAAATGGGCCTACATCATCTAATTGTGCTCAAGCTGGGGCCGATTTCATGAAACCTCACTTGAGGCAATTTTCACACTTGAAAGTTGAAGTGCACTTGAAAATCTCCCTTGACTTGAGTTTTTGCTTTTCATGAAAGTTCACTTGAACCTGAAATGGCACTTGAGTTCAAGTGTGGTCGGACCTCCCTTGAAAACCGCACTCGAAATAAAAACGTACTTGAAATGACCAATACGACGGGAGATGGTGTTGAAAAATAGGTTTTTTCCATGTGCCCATGCATCATAATATTACACGTAGGGGCATTGTTCTTCATCTCATAGGTCCAAAAGTGGCACAGACATATTTATTTGACACCTGAAATTCTACCGATCGGCTCCGACCCATCAAGAATTTTGAGCATGCACTTGAATCTGAGGGGGTACTATTTTTTACCAAATCGCACAAAAGAGTTCCAAAAAGGTCACTTCAAACATCACTTGACCAAGTGCGACCAAAAACGTTTCGTGAAACACCACTTGAGATTTTTTTGAAGTGCACTTGGTCAAGTGCGAAAATCGCCCTTGAAAAAGTCAAGTCAAGTGAGGTTTCATGAAATCGGCCCCTGGTGTTGCCATGTGGTCCTTCCATGTCAAGTTGTTCACATTAACAGCTACAATAAATATGTGACTGAGAGAACAACAGAGTAATCAGGCTAGATTCGTGGGATGTCTATTGGAAGAAAGTCATCAGAATTACAGCCATGTGCATGGGGGTGTGTTACTGCTTGTCAGCATATATAAAGTTTTGTCTGTCAATAATTAAAACATATGCAGCATTATTTGACTTGAAAAAATATAGACGTGTGTGGGTAATGCTATACAAGGACCTTACTTACAGGCCCTATCAACTGGTTTACAACTGGTGCATCAATAAAGCTTTTGATATTCACTTGCCTCAAAGATCTTATTATCTCAGCGTGGGCAATTTACTGATCAGTGAGAAGCTCAGTGGAAGGATACGCCTTGTATAACTGCATGTGGATGATGATCACAGAATACAGTCTCGGAGTATCTCTTACATGTAACTTTGACGATAAACATGATGAAGTTTCGACAAATCACAGGCCTTCAATCATAATACATCCCTTCAATCCTAATACATGCCTTTAAATGTATGGATGGCAGACAACTCTGATTGAAATACAAAATTTCATTTCAGAGACTAGTGACAACGATAAACCTTGTTCCACGACTATCGTGACAATTGGAGGATAACAAATTGATCCAATCAGGTCCATTAGGGGTTATTGAATCCAGATTGTATCCCATGTGAACACTTAAGTGGATTTTGGGAATTTGATCTTGTCAGTTTGTTATAGACCAGGCACTGGGGTAAAGTCTGGTCAGTGTACAGTCATCTTCATATGAAATAACAGGAAGATGTGAAGGAAAAATGATCCACATATCATTTAATTTGAAAAGAATCCATTAAGTTTTTCAAAAGTTCTTGTCCGGAAATCATGTCCGGCAGATGCACGGACGTCCATTACCATGGATGGACGGATTCCAATACTACAGTTCCCCTTTAGACCTTCTGGCATCAGACAATTACGGTAATTCCCCTAATAATTCGATCACCGGAGGTGCAGCAAAAATGACTTATATCTGGAAATATTCTTGATGGCACCAGCTACAAAGTGTCACATTTTGTCATTTTTTTACTTTCCTTCAATTGGAATGGAGAATGGGTTTTTTACTCTTTCTCCGTGTTTGAATAACAGAGTTGAAAAGTGAACTTCCTGTGATTGAATTATTAGGGGAATCAGCATAAACAGTCTCTCAGGCCACTAGCCAAGGGGGTTAGAGGGGGTAGAGGGGTGCGGGGTGTCAGAATGTTTGGGGGAACCGCCTTCTGGAAAAAATTTTGGTTTTTTTTCTTTCTTCTATACCCTTTTCAGCAGGAGGCAAAGCACACACGATAAAGCTGACTCACTCACAATCTACATGTATCTCATGGACGTGCAGTTCATCAAACAGACACCGATTCAAGTGATTCAAAGTAGCCTACATGTAATCCAAACATATCCTGTCTTTGATCATGTTGATACATCATATTAATTCCTTGAAACTATTTGTGGAGGACTCTTCAACCTCCGATCTCTCATGCCCCAGACCCATCAACCCTCATGCATTCGGCATGAAACTCATGCATTTGACATCTGTCTCACGCTCTCGCGCAGCTATATCAAAATTTAACGCATTAGGGCATTTTCATGAAATTATTTCTCAAATAACCAAGAATCATTCAAAATTGCTCCAGTTTACAGGAAAAGGAGTCAGCAATTTCAAAATTTTCCTAGACTTGGTTATAACGTATCCATTTATAGCCTTCGTGAAGGGTGAAATGTATAATGGTAGGCTGTTATATGAAACAACAAGCATTCTGAGAACCCCAACATCTCGCCTTGCTGGGTCATCTGCTGAAGCTGCAGCAGTATTGAAAGCATACATGTACAGCAAACTTTCAACGTAGAGGTGTACATTTAAATTTTTGCCTAACAAAAACATTAGCATTGGGAAAGTATGAAGTCGAAACCGCAATAATTTAGCCATCTGACGGATTATGTGGTACAGACAATAACGCCGGACTTAAATGATACGGTACAGACAATAAAGTCTGGAATAGATGAGTGAGTGAATATGATTTAACGTCGCTTTCAACTATATTTCAGTCATATCACGACGTTGGGTCCTATTCCTTTTCACACCCGGGAACCCCACGGGTGGGGTCCTATTCCTTTTCACACCCGGGAACCCCACAGGTGCCTCAGTTAGTCGCCTCTTACGACAAGCTCTCTGAGGAGCTGAGGCTTATTCTTACCATGACCAGCGGTGTGCACAACGACATCCCAGGTGATCTGGTACAGACAATAATGTCTGGAATAGATTATCTGGTACAGACAATAACATCAGTCCCATGTGGGATTTCTGCCAGATACAAACACATGTAGATCAATCGTGTGTAGGATTATCATTGGCAAATTGGCAATTATCAAGTCCAAAACCTCATAATTTGGACAAAAGTTAATATTTAATCACATAAATTGCAAGGTTTCGTAATCATCCATTGACAGTTGACTACTGCAGCAAACTTTCTATGTGTACATGTAGAATTTGGACCAAAATTAATATTTCATCCCAAAAATAGCACAGGTACGTCCTCTAATCATAAGAAACATGTGTACCAAGTTTCATAATCATCCAATGACAGCTGACAACTGCAGCAAATTTTCTAAGTACAGATGTACATGTGCACTTCAGCTAAATGTAAAACTCTATCATAGGGATTTTAGCATTTGGGCACCCATGGAATCCCCATGGGTAGTACCCCCAGGTGGAATATCCACCCGCCATATTTTTTCATTTTTTTTTTATTTTTTTTTCTAGATTTTTTTTTTTTGAATTTGCTATTTAACTCATTCAGTACTATAGTTCTCTCCAGCTGTCTGCCCCAGACAGCTCTTCCAGGCCTCAACCCCAGCACTCACTGCAGTATGGAAACAAGTTGCACAGAAAATATCCCATTCGAATCGAACTGGTTTACATAATTATTTTCATCGTTTCGGCGCTAAAAACTTGTGTAACTTAATATTATTGTTATGTATGTGGTATATTTAAAACATATTTCAATAAAAAAAATTATTTCAATAAAAAAAGAAAAGATCTTTGCGTTTTGAATTCTGAATCAGATTTGAGATAGCACAGACTTACATGTAGCAGACACTTATGTATGTCATTTTCCCGTCAAACTAAATATGTCAAATGAGGACATATTCACAAATAGATGTCTATATAATATGTAAATCCTAATTTTATTTCTGGAAAAGGTAACATCAGTAAAACTGTCGTAGTCCAAAGTTTTCGAACGAAAATTGTTGAAATCAAGAAGTCCGTCGGCAAGTCCACAAAAAAAAAACATGCCGGTACCGCGTCGAATTTACCTCACGTTTTCTGTCCATTTTAACAGAAATCTGTCACAGGAAGGCTCAACAAATTTAAGAAAATAATATAGTTCATGGTTCATTGAGCCATTTACTAGTAATATTTATTGTCACGGGTAGACTTGAAGAAAAGAATCACACTTCTTCCGAAGTCATGTTTTATAACGGGAAATGCGGTAACTGTCGCACTCTGCTATGGTGCGCGCATTGGGTGGGCCCTGAACATGGATAATTGAATCTGAGCAGATCTACTCGTCGTGGAACTCTCGAAAACAGTCCACACACAGGTTCTTCTGGCATTGATTACAACCAACACGGGACTCATGTCGACGGCCTTGTTTACAGCAGTTGGCGCATTTTCCTTTCTTCAGTTTGGTTGGCCAGTGTGGGGTCAACATTTGGGGGATGGGAACAACCGGCAGACATCGTTTACGTTTTATGGATCGAAAGTCCCCGATCAGCTGTTTCGACAGAGAGAGTTGAAATTCCAACACCGTTCTTTGGCGGACATGCCCTCTCCGTGTGGTGAGGCGATGGTTCGCACTTTCCCTCATGGTGATGTAAGCGTTGCACTTACATTTATCAACCAGGAACCATAGCAGATACTTCCACCATTTGATGGATTTGCGGCCCAAAGAATAACATGCCCTCAACTGGTCTGCCCGGTCCACTCCATTCATGTATCTACCGTAGGTTTGTACTATCGCTGGACAGGGAACAGCCAAAAGACACCCATCTTTCTGCTTTCGGTTTACGGTTGTGTTTTCAGTTGGGTCACAACCTGTGGTAAGAAAATTGACCTGTTTCTTGTCGAACCAACTCAGTGCCACGAGATCTCCCTTCTGTCGAATTTTGGATTCCCCCGGTTTTTTCACACAACGCTTCCCAAGAGCAGCAGGCCAATCTTTTCGATTGGTCCTTGTCGTGCTGCAGCAATAAATGCCGTCATCCTTTAGATCTTGAAGGAGCTTAGAACTACTGAAATAATTATCCACAACAACCATGTGAAATTTGCCCTTGAGCTCCTCGGTCATATCTTTCACCACGCGACTTGTTAGCCCCTTTTCAGCAGCACCAGAAACTTTCCCGGTGTAAACCTGGAAATTCGAAATGTAACCATTGGATGCATCTCCAAGTTCCCAAACTTTGATGCCAAATTTCACTGGCTTCTTTGGCATATACTGCCGGAAACCTAATCGGCCTCGAAAGGCAACCATTGCCTCGTCCACCGTACATTCCCGGTGCAACGTGTACTTTGTTTTGCATTGTTGAAGAATCGTGTTTATGAATGGGCGGATGTGTGCCAATTTGTCGTGACCGACCTCCCCACGTTGTGGATTTTCACTGGTGTCGCTACAGTGTATGTATTTATTTAGTAACTCGTATCTCCCCCGGGACATGATCTGTTTGACGGTTGGAAAATTGACGAGCCAATCTTCAGACCAGTACATTTTATAATTCGGCATCTGGACGATAGCCATAAGGAGTTGTATGCCCACAAAGGCTCTCATTTCGTCCGGTGTTGTAGGTAACCAAGCTTTATCAGACTTCTCCAGAATTTTTTTTCTGGCGTATTCGTTTGTTTCTTCTGCCAGTTTCTCAAACAATGATTCGGGAAAAAACTGGAGAAAAAAATCGATCTCTCTTTTGTCATCTGATAGTTCAAAATTTGCCCCAGGGCCGGAAGAAATGAAGTCATCACTCGAAACACATGTCAAAATGTTTGTCCATACATTTGTTGTTGTTGTTGTAGGAATCCTCGATCCCGGGCCGGCGGCTTGTTGAATGGCGGAACCCTCGTCCGACTCGTCCTCAATATCACTTTCGGGCGGTGATGAAACGGGCGAAATAGAAATATCTGATCCCAGTTAATTCACCATCAGATACATTTGTATAATATTCTCCTAAATCCTCCCGTGTGAATCCCTTAAAGTCGCTCGAATCGCTGTCCGACATATTGTCATCAAAGTGGCATAGATTCAACAATATTTTCTCCCGCAAAAATACGCTAGAAAAAATACACGCTGTGATTCGTTGGTTTAGTTACTCAAGCCGTAGTAATTTTCCTTATTTAGTCATTTGTAGGTGGAGTCTAGTCACCAATGACGTATCCAAAAGTAAATTTTATTGGCTAGCTTGGATAGGAAAGTGAATGGGAGACCTGATATACAGCCAATGAACATCCCGTTTACGGGCGCCATATGGCGTCTATGGGGAAAAGCAGGCCAAGAATGCGGTCGCCATATGGCGTATGTGGGGTTGAGCCAGGCAAGAAAACGGACGCCAAATGGCGTCTATAGTACCTAATGAGTTAACCAAACACCTAGGTATCATTTCCAGGCCGGGGACATCGACACCGATGACGACATCCTCTTTCCCCCCCACACAATATCTCCCCTTTACTTCGTAAGGAGATATAGAAATATGAAAAATTTGCCTAAAAATTCACATTTAGGGGGGGGTGGGGGAGGGTCGTATCTCCTGGGCGGATATACTCAAATCTCACGCCTTGGCAAAGTTATAACTTGAGAGGTCTGCATGACCACCCTGCCTTTAGGCAATTCACAACTTCTCAGAGATATTACAGTCTGGCCTCTCTATAAGGTGCCTCGATATAGCGCTGATTCTGATATAAGGTGGATGTTGTGGTGTCCTCCAAATCAATAAATGCATATCATTCCAACCCTTTTATGAGGCTGAAAATCTATAAGGTGGTTCAAATTTGGTCCCCAAAAATAGTGTTATAATAGTGAGGTTTCACTGTAGTTGGTTGATCATCATCCAGGCAGTCCCTATACTCATCAATTCATCTTACATCACAACAAAGGAAACTATTTGAATGCGCATAAATTTAATAGATTCATACAAGACTCGCCTGTGTGTAATTGCGGTTACCCTCATGAAGACAATGAGCACTTTCTGTTGCACTGTCCAAATTATAACATAAAAAGACAGACTATGTTCTTAGAACTAGCACAATATCCTGGACTTACATACAAATCGCTCTTATTTGGAAATCCAGATCTTAATGACGAATCCAATGTGGAGATAGCGAACAGCGTACAAAAATTCTGTATAGAATCTGAAAGATTTAGAAAATTTGATTAAAGGTCAGTGTCAATGTTTGCCAATCACACATGATTTGTCAGTGATGAGTATTTTTGTATTACTTCAGAGAGATGTACGCATGAATTTTAAAATTACAATCCATGCAGTGCAAGTGTTTTTCGAGAAAATAACTGTCTAACGGAATTGTTATCAAGAGCTGCGTATTTATTTATATATTTATATATTCCTTTCTTTATTGCCACAACTGTTGTTTTAGTTCCATTTACCATCCGTCATCTTGTTTGTATTTATTTGTAAATTCATCCATTGTCATCTGGAGAGGTGTTAATATAGGCTTGTCCTGTTCACCAATCCATTACTGAAATCAAATATTGTTTAAACCAAAGGAAACTATGTCCATCTACCCTACCACAAAAACGATACTTCACATGGGATTTCATTGCCTAAAATCCCTGAACTGGCAATAGAATTTGGATTTATTATTCTTTAAATCGAGGCTTCAACTAACCAATGCAGATGCCATGTTATAATGTAAAAGAAGCCAGAAGTATGAGGCCATGCATGTTATAATATAGGAGAAGCCACAAATATGAGGTCATGTTATAGTGTCATGAATGTAGGAGAAGCCACACGGATCTATGAGATCATATGTTACATGTATAATGTAGAACCCACACAAATGAGGTGTTTTTGTATCCTTCCATGAACTTCTCACACCAAGATTATTTTGAGAGGAAATGCTCTCCAATGATTGAGTGTAGATAAATGCAATCATGAATCTACAAGCATTCCAACCTCAAAACATAATAGAGCCAAGAATATAATTCCTTTCAGTGAATAAGTCAGTACCTTGCCAAAACTGACCATTTTCTGGCCTGCTTTAAAGTCCTGCACCGTCCTTCAGTGATCAAGCCTGAATGCGCAAACAAGATACATCAGGACAGTTTTGGATGGAAATAAAATTAGATTGCAGTGGATAATGGCAGCAATCAAATTTGTTTTCGACTGTCGCGAGTCATTGAGGCCTATCAAACTGATCGTATTAGAGGTTACTGAATCCAGACAGCATGTGTACACTAAGTGGATTTGTAGGAATTTGATCTTCTCTTGCTGGCCTCATCGAGACTGTGCGAAAAGGAAAGTTTTACGTTCTATGTGACCGCATTTATGAAGAGAAGATTTATTTCAGCTGGAAACCTTTGCCAACATCAGATATAACATTCCGTGGTATACACCATCCAAAATAAATCGATTTCCCACTTTTCACAAGTCACTTGGACAGCGAGTCTGTCACAATTTGGGTAAGAGCCGTAACAAACAGGAAAAATATTTCAACAAAATATTCCTCGCCTTGGTTGATTGTCACAACACAGTCGCCATGGTAATTGGGATGTGAAGTCGAAATTGGGCTAATTTGTCAGCTGGGATCTGTCCTCATATAAAACATCCTTAAGTATCAAGGTTGTGTGGATGGTTCCCTGACCTTCAACATATACACATAATTAACATTGGCAATTTTGACATACATGTAGATCTATAGTCAATATGGTTTGAATACATGGAATATTTAATCGTCACAATTTTCTATATACATGGATCACTTCTTAGTGGCAGAACCTCAAGAGTACATGTAGCTGTCTCAAGTTCTGACTTATTCGTGAGATATACGAGGCTCACTCAATCGATATTGCCCATTGGAAGGATGATATTTTTCCACATTTCGCACAGAAATAATTTAGTGTCATAAATTTTCACAGGCATTCTGATCATAACATTTTGTCACATATACCAAATGATTCCTCCAATAAATCAATCACCCTATTAGAATTCAATTTTACGGTGGTATATTTTGCTTCCTGTGACTGAATTATTAGGGGAATTTAAGTTAACAAAAGCATAAAACCAAGATTACGATGTCCCATCCATAACCATAATTAGTGCGGACCAATTAAGTCAACCACCGCCCAGGTACACAAAGTACTCCAATGTATCAAATGATACAGCGATGGACATTCATATACCAAGATAGTGAAGTTTGGGACAGTTTGAAACATCCTAATGGCATCTTGCGGATACATACCTAATACTGTCAGATTTACAAAATAAAACCCTCTGATTGCCTTGGGGTTAAAATC
Source organism: Hanleya hanleyi (assembly GCA_036873755.1). NCBI lineage: Eukaryota > Metazoa > Mollusca > Polyplacophora > Lepidopleurida > Hanleyidae > Hanleya > Hanleya hanleyi. The sequence goes on from JAVTVY010044987.1 coordinate 117,864, forward strand.
GTGGTATGCAGCTTTGGTGCTCATAGCTATTGACCAATCAGCATCATCCTTACTGAAAGGAGCAGAGCGGGCTCAGAATTTCACAGCTTTCTTGAAATTAGGGCAGGAGTTCCTTGAAAGGAATGGCATATGCCGGTTATCAGGTATGAGAGCAAACCAATATGAGTCAAGCGAGAGATAGAACAGACTGTTACTTATTCAGTACTAAAACGGGTGACATTTCACTTCCTGGATTTACCGCCTACCCATTTCTCCCTCGGGCACTGAAGAGCGGTATGCAGGGGAGGAGAGCAGGAACTATCAAAACACAAACCAGGTGACGTCATAGTTCTTCTACATGTAGGTAAAACAAGCGCATGTGCGAAGCGTATGCGAAGAATTAATAGGCTTTAAAAACAGTCTCTTGTGGAGTGATTCGGTGGCCGAGTGGGCTAAAGAGGTCGGCTGTCGGCACGAGGATCGGGTGTTCGAGTCCCCACTTAGGACAGTCTGTAGTAGCAGTCGGTTGGCTGGAGATGGAGTGCTATCATAGCTCCGGTTATCCAAATGTGATACATCATGCCCAGTCTAGTGTTCTGATTAGCATGGATAGAAGTTCCAATTGGAATGGCATATGTCATTCCCTGCCATTCCCTCTGGGTATGGCAAGCCGTACGTATGCCATCCTTACTTTGGCGAGTTCGAAAATGGATGCCAGGGAGTTCCTAGGAGTTAACTCGGCGCCCTATGCCACACCATTTGGAATACCTTATAATGCCATTTCCCCTAATTTCAAGAAGCTCACTAACAAGATATTGTGCTTTTGTCATATTGTCAAGCATCTAACTCTATGAGATATACAGGGTGAGTTTTCCATCTCTCATATCCTAGCTGTATCAGTAAAATTCTGACCAAGACTGATTTGCACATGTGCTCCATGATTTTTGTTTCAATGCAGTAAGAGGGTGTTACAGAAGGTTATAAACTCTGACAATGTGAGAAATGGCTTGAAATTGTTAACATGAGGAACTCATCTATTGGTCTGATCATTTCTAACCAATCTGATGAAACAAGTACGGTAATTTCCCTATTAATTCGCGATGTAGTGATGAAACTCAGCACTCCAAAAATTGGCTACTTTCGAATTATTCGTTGAGCGAATTCTAGAAAAACGCGAGTGTTCGAATTAAATGTCGCGCCGACTTTCACGGAGAATCCAAAATGGCGGACCGCTTCGCCGTGGTCGTAGTGATCGTATTTATTACCGTGTATTAACTTTGATATCTCATCAGTTTCCATAAAATGCAGTGTATCATGTCAGAAAATCTCCTCTACCCTGATAAAGGCGTCTAATTTTATTCGACGAAGTCGAGCATATTTATCGAGTGACAAGTTCAGCACGATCATGCAGATTTTTGAGCTGACGTCCGTAAATTCGCGTCCATAATAACATCGTAAAAGTAGGCCAAAACATTGAACGTATTCCTTCCTTTTTGTTCAGTATTAGCTATGATCTATATTATGAAATCTAACTGACATGGAATTGAATGAATATTCTGGAAATATAAAACTATACACATATTAGAGTATTCCATGTTCGAGTCGTTCGGTATGTCGACGTTGTTGTTGTGAACCCTGCAAATGAACCAACGGCAAATTTGTGTAGGATTGTATCACGAAGTTTTAGACAGATTAGCGGACTGTCATAGACTTTTTGGTCTTCACTGTGCATGATTTTACACACACCATCCAGGACTAGAATAAATATCCCGGACCTATGACACGAAATTAATGTTGAATTAACGGCGGATTGTACAAGAGAACCGAGTGTCAGTCGGCAATACACGTTTCGATTGGTTTGTTTCAAGTATGAGAATATCTATTACGGTACCGGTACTGTAACAGTTTACTAAAAGTAAAAGTCGAAGTATGATATCGTTCTGAATATTAATTAAATACTGGTATGTTCTCATCTCCGAAACTTTACCTAATGCCATTTAAATGTTTCTCAAATTTGTTTAGCATATAGAGTACTGGAATGGCGATAGCGATGTTTTGATTTTTAGTGTAAAAATGCGCGGTGTAATTCCAAAGAATTTTTGATTGCTGGAATTTTGGTAAATTCGTGTGTATTCGTAAGAAATATTTTCATTCACAATAAAATATTTAACAAAACCGGAAAGAGTAAGTCTTTATGATAACTATATTTGAACAAAACAGAACACATGCAGAGATGATTGTTGTCGGCGCTTCACATCGCAAAATTTGTTTGTGTCCCCTGGTGGGAAAACTGACGTTTGTCAACTGTGTGATTTCCTGTCTATGTTTCATTAAACGATCGATGCAATCAAAGCCAAGATATAACAAGTTTGAATGAGGTATTGTGAAATTTACAGGATGAACAAGGGCCACACATTAACACACAAACCCATAATACTGCAGCGTTAATTTGAAACCCCTTTCAATTGCCTCTTGCTGGTGAATCGCGCATCCTCACCCAGAGCTGAATTTGGGCTTCCGAAGGGACAAGGTATTCCCCAGGCAGTCAATTCAATGTTATTACACACGATCTCATTTGCATATGAATAAGTGTCATTTCCAGTCTGGGTGAAACTCGCATGCTGCATGTGGACTCTCCTATTTCACTATATATTTCATGCTGTTCAGATTCTCTCCACTGGAAACTGAAACATCTTGTCACCCCTATCCTGACTTTGGATTCTTCCATTTTATGTGGTTTTCTCTGGAGGACAAGCTGTGCTGAATGGGAAAATAGCTGGACAGGCTAAAAATAAACTAAACACTTCATTAGCAAACTATCCCGGTACTCAAAACAATGTAGCCATTGACAATTTAAATATCAAAGGAGACCTGCAGCAAATGCCATTCATGTGGAGGCTTGGTGTTTCAGTAGGAAATTGAGGGGCACTGAGGGGGTATACTATTATGTTGTGCGATGTGAACACATCGTTTCAAGTTTGTTTCCTATACAGTGAACCTTAATAATGATAATAATAAAAATACGGCCTCTTTCACGAACATGCTATTAGATATTGTATTGTATGTTGAGTATTATTAGAAGGGAGAAAAATCAGAGAACCTGATGAAGAATGCAGGACGAGTCAGATCGATCACCGTAATTCTGTAGGTTTGTTTACGGTCAAATATACTTACCACATGGGGTCTGCGTAAATACCTCACCTTGTCGTGTGGATAAAAACACGGACGTATGGACTGTTAGGGGGAGGGAGGGGGGGAATGGATGTTATGAAAGAAAAAAGGAAACCCTTTCACCATTGTTTGTGACCTTCCAGGCTTGTCGATACGTTGTCATGCACAAACAAGTGATGCTCGAGAATTGTAGTCTAGATTTTTTATTTTTAGAAATTTTTATTGATCAAAATACTAAAATAAAATCAACGTTAAATGTACATCCTTCCAAAAGGCTTTTCGTGATGGCTCATTTTTGACGTCAAATAATGGTCGTTTGATTGTCCACTTCACCTGAAAATATAACGAATAGCATACAGCATACCGAAAGGTTAAATCGCATCTTGCTTTCCCCAAAGCCGATATACTATACGAGATTTTAGTAACATATTCACTTTACTTTCATCGGCACGAACTCCGTGGCGACAACGGGAGTGTTCGAATTTATTGTTTCACGGATATTGAAAATGCTCCCGTGTTCGTTTTATTAGGATGGACAAAATCACGACAGCGGAAAAATCGGCCGTTTTCGAATTAAATTTGGAAGGTGAATTAATAGGGAAATTACCGTACTATAATGATACATTTAAGGGAACTGAGCCCTCTTGCAGACACTTTTACACACCCTCCAGAATTTGTCTTTATACAGATAAAAGTATGCCTAATAGCTATTTGTTGAAAGTGATTTTCTTAAGGATTCCAAATACATAAATGTGTTTTACTGTAGATCTGTAGCTCGTGAAAATATTTGAATTTTAAAAAATTGGAAAAAAAAGAGCCTTCTTTTTTAAATGGCTATTTTCAAAAAAGTTTTCAACTTATCATAACTTTTGTCATCATTTTCTGCCACGGACAACTCCAACAGCAAATCTGTGTCTCAGTTCTGTCAATTTGATCTACATGTAGTTCTTATTCTATTCACATTTAATTCAACTTCAAAGTTCAAAATAGTGAGTTGCTTTATTTTGTAAAGAAATATTCCATTAAATGTCAATAGAATGAGAACTAAGCCAAAATTGATAAAACTGAGACACTCATTTCCTGTTGAAGTTGTATTCTACGGGAAATGATGATGTGAGCTATGATAAGTTGAACACTTTTTCGAAACTAGAGTTTAAAAAATCAAATTTTAATTTTTGTTGAAATCTGAATATCTTCACAACCTACATGTACAGGTTAAACAGTGAACACATTTATATATTTGAAATCCTTAAGAAACGCGCATTCATGAAATATATATATTACCATATCTATGAGGCATACTTTTAGCTTGATATTAAAGATAAATTGTAGAGGGCATGCAGAAGTGTGTGCAGGAGGGCTCAGTATCTTTAAGCAAGCTTCAACATCAGAATCCATTTCATCTTCTAACCGAGAAATCTGAGAATAAAATTGTGCTTCATCATTTTTGGTTCAATGTGTTACGCAGAGTTTATGAGGTTACAAACTCTGAGAATGGGAGAATGGCTTGAAATTGCAAGGAATCCTTTGAACTTTCTGAAGAAGAACATTTACCATGAACCATGCCTAGACATATGATACGTTATTTGGACTTAGCTGTTTCTCTCTGATTGGCTAAGAGATGTAGTTTGAAATTCGCACAGGATTTATCTTGCGCTGATGTCAGATGTAATATTCTGTGATATTATATCTAAGTTTATTGAGATTGGCTCTAAAACCAGAAACCATTTCAGTTTCTAACCAAGTAATCTGAGAATAAGACTCCGACACACAATTTGTAAATGAACCGAACCTGCACAGTAAAAGTTAATAGTTGCGATTGGAAACATTCCGGGAAAGAAATAAAAATGGAAACACGTCTCCGTGAACGAGATAAAAACCAGAACGAAACTGAAAAGACAGTACTTTGTTCAGAAAAACACATTTCTCAAATCACACTAAAATATAAGCCAATTTGTCCAAATGAAGATAAATAACTCGGCTTACAACACATCAGATCAGGTACAGTAATTACATTGGAGTCATCCAAACAAATATCAGGTTTGATGTGATAGCATGCAATCTCTCTGATTCATGTAATTGTAACCAATGGAGGGATTTGCTTACATGAATGTTGTTGTTTTTTTTTTGTATAATTAGCTTCCTTAAAGCCCAACTCACACTATGAACATTTTGTTGTATTAGAACAAAAACACTGTTCACAACATGTTTTGTCTGCAGTGTGAGGTGCCCAGAAACAGAAAACATCTATCTGTTCGGAACAAATGTTCGTGAGATCAAACTTGTTTCATATTGCGAACAAGTTTTTGTCTTCAGTGTGTGGTGATCGCGAACATTCGTCCAAACATTTACCAACAGTTATCCAATCAACTGGCAGCTGTCGGTCATGTGACGAAGCCACTCTAACATGACATAACAAAATGGTCTTGCTGCTTGAATGCGGCGACTGGCGGTCATGCAAGAGAAATGTTCGCAGTGTGAGGTTACCACGAACGAAAACACGAACAAACTGTTCTGTTCTAATACAACAAAATGTATGTAGTGTGAGTTGGGCTTAAGTTTAATTGACATGAACAGTGGAAATATATAACGGTACCCTTTGTCCTGGAGTGGTATGTGTACATTGATTCAAGTATCTACATGTACCTGGGTGGTTTGTAACTATTGTTTGGAAGGTTCACTTATCAAACTATGATTTTTTATTTATAAATGCATTGATACGATACATCCACTGGATTTGATAAGTCCATTGCATTTGATATGTCCATTGGATAAGTAATGTCCATTGGATACGAAATGTCCGCTGGAAATGATACATCCATTGGATATGATACATCCATAGGATTTATTAAAACATCTTGCATCATGAAAAATCATGTACTTTCACTGGCTGGTGAAGAAAAAATGGAAGACAATTCAACCAATCATAGAGTTTCTCAATGGATGCATTTTGGTTATAAAATTAGCACATGAATATTAAACCTCAATCTCTGAGTTGGACCCTGAGGCAGAAACTCACAGCGAAACCAAACACATACATGTACCATACTCCATTCACCTACCACTGGCCTTCAATTATTCGCCACAACAGAGACGGAAAAAAACATTAAAAACAATTCACTTCTCTGGCAGAGGTTGTCTAAAGCCCGGCGCACACGAGAGCTATCAGCTGAGCTGACCGCCTCAATTGCCGGTCAGCTCAGGGGCTAGCTCTCGTGTGCGGGCAGTTTTTGGTGAGTTTTTGGCCTCGCGAGGCCGGGGGAAAAATATCAAACTTGTTTGATAATTTCGCCTCGCGAGGCCAAATCCTCAGCGTGTGCGGCGAACGCAAGCCAACAGCTCAGCAGTTCTACCGGACAGGCCAATGAATCGCATGTTATTTTCACTCGATTCATACGCTCGACTCTTCAAAATGGACTTGAAGAAGACGTTATGCGGGAACTGAAATCAATTTCTTGAAACTTTTGCTCACCGTGTGCGCTGAAACAACAAGAGAGCTAGCCGCTGAGCTGACAGGCAATTGAGGCCGTTAGCTCAGCTGATATCTCTCGTGTGCGCCGGGCTTAAGGGATCAACGGATGGGGACTATGTTTTTTAGTGGTCTCATTCCTGAAAACTATGACCAATGGGTAACTAAGGGGAACAAATCTTGTAACTACTGGAACACCAGTAACCTCTATCTCATTGAGAGAGAGAGAGAGAGAGAGAAAGAGAATTAAAATTTAATGTCGAGTTCAGCAATATTTCAGCTATATCATTAAAATACAATATCAGGATAGAAGACCGTGACTATATTCATCACTGAAAGTGTTGTATTATTATTCAATGAGATAGAGGGCACTGTTGTTCCAGCAGTTACAAGATTTACTCTCCTTAGTCATCCGCCCGATAACCCCATAGGATGAGATAGGCGCAGCCAACTTTGGTGAAATTTTATCGACACAAAATTAATTTCATGAGACAAAACATCCTGACAATTTGAGATATTGAAGATATATGTGACATCTCAATATGGGAAGTTTCTGAAGATTTCCCCATGTTAACCTTGTGGGAGCTTTAGTCCTCCAATTTCCTCAGGCAAGCGACTGTCCGTGATGCGTCATGTGACACTGTCCCAGGCAATTAACCTCACCATACATGGCCCGGAACTCTGGACATATGTCCTCATTCCTGTGGCTTCAAGCTGATCTATATACGTTGAGCTAACATCAGTCCGAGTCAGGTTCAGTCCATAGTTTCCCCAGAATAGAAACTTTCCAAGACTTCCAGTCGATATTTTCTGAGAATTGACTTCCAGACACCAAGTGAGACAAGAGTGGTCAAATGATGGCTGAAATTAAGTTAACTGTACAAGGTCATCAGACCAATCAGAGAAACCTGGCAAGAGCATTATGCCTCCAGTGAGGAACAGTACTGCCATATTGCCTCCTCTGTTTTTCCATACAGTAGACAGGTATCGGCCAGTATTTATTTTGCTGCAGTGGCATAGGAAGATGATTTAACCCGGAGGATGGACTGTCTCCAAGTACAGTACGCCCAAGAATTAAACTGGTCACTGCTCGCGAAACGTTGGGTTCATCTTTCGTGAAACATTCGTGAAACGTTTGCGAAAGCATGTGCGAAAGGTTGATAATAACTTACGATGATTTCATATTTATTTCATAGCTTTCGCGAAAGGTAAATACCTTTCGCGAAAGATAGGTCACGATCGTAACTGACGTAAAGCGATCCACATTTGACAAGACAAGATGGCAACAAATGCGGGAGTGTTGGATCTTCTTATGCGGGTTAGAATTGCATATGTTTTAGGACCACTATTCTCGATTTCACCCAGCAAGAATTTCCTGCAACAAAATTGAGTTTCAGGAACGAAATAGGCAGAAAATACAGTCTACGAAACCAAAGAAAATCTCCACTCACATTGTCGTCGTTGTTGTTGTTGAAAAGGCCATGTGCGTATCGAATACGGCATAGCTAAAAGTTTTGTGCCTTACTTTCCTAGTTTTAGTGAACGCTTCCAATTCGATTCGTCGGGAACCATCCAATGCATTTCTTTATGCTATAAAGTATGGGTTTGTGATACGACCGGGTGGAAGTTTCCAAACGACCACGGGGGAGGACAGCTACAACGCCCGACAGAACTGCGCAGCAGAGAGACGTGTGCCGGCAGTCAGCCGTCATCATTTTTCGGCTACATCCCGTACCGTTTCGTTTCAACACGAAATAAAAGGTGAAATGTCCAGCTATACCAAGGATTGAAAATATATCAAAACCAAACGTACAAATTGTATAAATAAAGAAGTTTCACGTGTGCAAGACGAGAGCTGCAATCAATCATGATCGGGTTGTCTAGAGCACTGACTGGTCTTCGGTTCAGCTTGGTATTTATTATGGCCGTCTTCAATTTACGGTTGTTTGGTTTCCTTGCATGCACAACGTTTTCGGAAATTGCAAATTTCATTCTCGTAGGATACATTTTCTGCAATAAAATGCAATTCAAGGAAAATTTAACACTTTCATTTCAAATTGTGTCGGGGGAATTTCAAATTCAAGTCTTAGGGGGAAAAAAAAAAAAAAAATGCCTAAACCGCTTTTTATTAATCACACCAATTCTCCTCTAGAATTATATAATATCTCGTTGATTTGAATAATTATCTTGAAATAAAATGCCGCTCTCTGCCACTGCAATATAAATGCATTCCGTTAAAGATGAAAACTTTAAAATAATGAGTTTTTATTCTGTGATGAAAACTTTTTAAAAAAATGAGTTTTTATAATTCATGTGATGAAAACTTAAAAAATTTGACTTTTTGGAGACATTCGGGCATGCTGAAAAAACTGAGTTAGTTTTATTGAATTTGGAAACTGAGTAGATTAATTCTTTCGTCAAGAATAACCCCTGTTCCGCCAATGAAGGCAATACAATTTTTTTAAATGTCTGCTCAGAGTTGTTTCCCGTCTTCGTAGCAACTGGACACGCCTCTTATGAACGGCTGGCTGACGCCATGTTTTAGATCGGACTTCATGCACTGCGAAGTTCATTTGGATGTGAAAGATTTCAGTTACAAAAACAAGCCATACAGCACAATGAACTCAAATAAGGGGCAGATGATGCGACTTTTTGACTAGATGAATACGGTGATATAGCTCCCGATTTTACGATCTCGATTTTGCGTGAATCACGTCTTGCATCATGATCATCATGGACTGACGAGGAAAACCGGTAGGCCTACGTCGTCGTGATTTTATAGTTGCAATTCATTTGCAAAATTAGGTATATGGACCTAATTAATGCCATTAAAAACAAAACACACCAGCAAATGAAAAATAAATAGTTGACAGACAAGAATATAAACATTTTACGACATGTATTTCCTCAAACATCGTTCTCGTATTCCTTTCGCGAAAGGTTCAATTCTGACATTTTCTCGCGAAAGGTATGACGAGAGGTACTGGCGAATCGTTCGCGAAACGTTCGCGAACGGTTCGCGACATTTTTCGGCTATCCTTCGCGAATTTGACCAGTTTAATTCTTGGGTGTACTGTACCATTATAGCAATATATGGGGTTTTTTCAAATAATCAGTAATATACTAATAGTATTACATAATTTCCATACTTCACTGCATGGAAACTATATTGCAGCAGCAATCAACGTTCGTCAGTTGAGTTGTCAATATCTCAAAACCTGGGGGGGGGGGGGAAGACCCTTCTGCCCCCCGCCCTTCTCAGGCCCTACGCCTTTGTACCGTCGATGTTGTGTTAAATTCAATTTCCATTGGCTGTTAATCCCAACAGCCTAATTTTTTAGGATATCACAATTCAGGTCATCTTTCATTGGGGTCTATCCGTCATGTATGATACGTCAATCCCGGTTTATACTTGGTGTAAGAACGCACAAGACAAAGCCTACAATAGCCTGTCTGAGCTCAACAATGCGTCTAGACGTGACCCTTTTCAGCTGCACAAAAGCCTCAACAAAAGCCTCAACAATGCGTTCTTACACCAAGTATCGACCTCAATCCCTTACAACATGGGGACTATGTTGGGGAACCATTCAACCAAGTATTGAAAAGGAGCAAGTACATTGCATCATACTGTACCCGACTGACGGTATCATACATGACGGACCTACCTTCATTGGGCCATGATGTTTCATTCTCCCAGTCTACGGTTGTTCATTTGGATTCCATATGGAAAATGAGTCAAGATCCAGACAGAATTTTGAACCAACAATACCGGCCATAACCCATCTACTGTATGGGTATGAAGGGGAGATAACCAGTCTAGGGAGAGAGAGAGAATTAAGGTTTAACGTCGAATTCAGCAATATTTCAGCTATATAGCGACTAACCAGTCTAGGAACAATACTGACCAACAACATGTAAGACGAAAAAAAAAAGACATGTTAGAAGAATCTTCAAAAGAATTTAACTGTACATGATTGTTGTTTATTTTTGGTTTGCCCCATGAGGCTTCAGGGGATTGACCTGGGATGTTGTGCACACCGCAGGTCATGGTAAGAATAAGAGCTCCTCAGAGAGCTTGTCGTAAGAGGCAGCTGAGGCACCTGTGGGGTTGCCGGGTGTGAAAAGGAATAGGACCCCACCCATGTGGTTCTCGGGTGTGAAAAGGAATAGGACCCAACGTCGTGATATAGGTGAAAGCGACGTAAAATAATATTCATTCACTCACCCCCTGGAATAGGTTGGATTATGGATGTGGAAAAACCTTAATAGACGACGGCTTAATATTAAATGATGGACCAGACGCTTGTAGTTCAAGGAATGGACTTTTCACAATGGCAATGGTTCCCAAATTATTTGAATACTTCAAAACAATTAATAAATACATGTACGGTAGTAATATTCCGAACAGTGTATTCTCCTTCATGATTTCATAACCCAAAATATTACCAAATATGAAAAATATTATCATTCCGACTTTCAGGCTCAGCCCACACAATTTGGAAAACTCGTCTCAGCAAAAATAATGTCATATTAAAATAATTCCTATTTAAAAGTTCTACCAAATGATCCCCGACACCCCAGATTATTTTGATGATAAAATGTGGTACATGTTAATGAGCAGAATGACCAATCAGGAAGTTGGGTTACGTCAGGTGATCAGAATTTTTGCGGGGGAAATGAATAAGATTCAAAACACATGACCATTTTATCCAATAACATCGACGCATTTCTACTACATGACAGAAATAGCTTGTGATGAAATGAAAGCAGAAGTTGTTGCCCTTCAATTTGATATCTCGAACGTGGAGATGGTCTTCTTGGATTTTGTTGTAGATGGTTGAAAACAAGGTGTGTTTTATGTGTTTTAACGAACTTTTCTGAATAAATGAAGCGCTGTTTTACATTTGTAGACGATCTTCACATATCCAAGTGTCTCTTGATAATAAACACCGAACTTAGGTGAAATATTTAATGAAATGATACATTTTAGATGGAGTGAGCCGTGTCTGATTTGATTTTTCCACACATGGCTCCAAATTGTTTCGAAAGACGATCAAACGTCCGATGGTTTTGCCGAACGTTTATATCCGGAGACGACACTGGGAACATGACAGTCTAACTCTGTGTATATCCGGAGTCGACAGGACAAGGGTCAAATGGTCAAAGTTTGGAAAAAACAAACTTGAAACGCTGCATTTCTATGCCTATTTGGAAACGGTGAAGGCAGTGAAATGCTGACCCATGATATCGGAGTCTGATTACGATCGTCCGTAGCTCTCAGTCGTAGTTGATGTTCTAGGCGGTCGACATTTCCATTGCAACACAACCTCTGTCACAAAGCTAGAACGAAATGCCTTTGTTGGCATCATGATATTGTCATACCCATTATTGTTGTGCAACGGGTATCACAAATGATGTCAGACACAATCGACTACGCAATATTATGCAACGAGATCGTAATCAGACTCTGACGTCACAGGTTAGAGGTTACGGCTTCATTACGTTTTTCACCACAACAACAATTTGATGTCACTTTTTGTAGAAAAAAATATCAACTTGTTATTTGTACAGCGTCTCTGTATGTTTTTATGCAAAGTGTGCAGGGGATATTTGGTAGAACCTTTAACACAATGTTAAATATTGCTGAGGTGAACTGATTATGCCTCGGCAATTGCTGATTACCGTGGTGAATTAAGAGGGCTGCAAGCTACTGCTTCATTCATCACAAAAGCTACAAGTGTACGCAAATTCTCTACATCATGTATTTCTCAACCTGAGAAATGCAACTATCAAGAAATTAATAATCACGTTAATCTACATGTAAGTAAAATATATTTGATAATAATAATATAAGATTTTTTTCCCCCCAATTTAAGCGTATAATTATTTTTGACTACCCTCTCAACTAAAGAAATCTAGTCACATTGAATTAAACCACATTCAACACCATGTTGAAAACCAGCTGAGGTGATCAGTTTTTTACCATAGCTGGGCAATAGGAGGCTGGCATATAATAGGACCACCAGACAAACTGGAAGAGCTTGGTTCTGTCAGTTGAATGTTTAACAGCGCCAAAATCGACATACATGAATTGGTATTCACAGTGATTGAGTGAGTAGGAATTAACGTCATTTTTAACAATTCTGGAGTCAAATCGCGACAATGCTAAAATGTGCCAGGACGAGAGAGTGCCCACAGTAATTATCCTGGACAATGATCAGCCCAGCCAGTATATCACCTCGTCACACATCCAAGTATTGACCAGGATCAATGTCATTGCTTAACTTCAGTGATCTGAAGAGGACAGGTGCGCCCAATGTGATAGACCGTACACATTCAGAAGAATCTGATTGGATAACTGCTATTGTGCAGGTTCCCCCATTGTTGTAGTGGATAATCAAGACAGCTGAATTTTAATCTTCCAACATTTTCACATAACCAAGGGGCTATTATCTCTTAACACATTGGTTTACCAGACTTCTTAAATGAACTGGTGGGGATCTCAGAATGTGAAGGAGACCTATAAATAGCACTTACACCATTGAAAAGTGTGAACAGTGCTGATCATTAATATAACACTCAACCATTATAGCTGGGGGACACACTTCACAGCCATTACTTAGGAGTAATATGGATCAATTATAACCCCACTAATCATTAAAGTAGCTCTTCACCAGTCTAACCCAGGGATGTAATTCACAGCCTTATCTGGACTAATACAGATCAATTATAACAACCAGGCTAGTCAGCAGCATAAAACCAAGCTGTATTACCTGGAAACGACCATCGATTGAGCTATTATCTTCAACAGTAAGGGGCTCTTCTGCTTAACATGGGTGTCAGATGTCATTATTGACTTTCGCTTTTGTTTACCATTCTAAGGAGCGGGTAGATTGAGATGTGGGATAACTTTCCCGATATGAAATATGAGGGGAAAAAAAAACAAGTAGTGCAGATCGATACATGTATGTATATACTTAGGCCTATTAAAAATAATTCTGTGTTTCTGGTAACGGCTTTAAAAAAATCCAGGTAGGTAGGTAGGGTTTGGGTTTTTTTTGCTTTTTTTTTTTTTTTGCTTTTTTCTTTCTTTGCCCAAGCAAAATATTTCAAAGATGTACTGAATATCCATCATACTTATTCAATATACTAACCAAACTTCAGGCCCGTAGCCAGGGGGGGTTTTCTGGGTTCGGGAACCCCCCCTTTCGGAAATATTATATATTTTTCTCATAAATGCCCTTTTCAAACTGAAGCGAACGCCCTATTTGCCCCTTTTCCCATACAGCGAACCCCCTGATGTGCCCTTTTGGAGTGAAGGCGAACCACCCCTCAGTAAATCCTGGCTACGGCCCTGAACTTGTGTAAAAATAAATGTCTTAAATACAAAAAAAATGGCTTTGTTATTCTTGGGATTGTGTGTGATATACAGAATGGATCGGAATGGAGTATCACAGCTCACATCAACTGAATCCAGGTTCACCAGACATTCGTCAGACAGAACTGCAGTTAGTGATACGGAATTGGAAATGGTAGTCATTGATTTAGAGAATTTATCACAGTTTGTATTAGAGGTTCCAGTTTAAGTTTGTTGCTACTCCACCTTGAAGCCTACATATTTTCTTTTCAATCGCAAACATTTAACAGTTTTTTTATAACTTCATGAAATCTGGATAACCTCTCTAGATATTAGAATTACTTATATCAGAGTCGACACACTGGAATAAACATGCAGGTCTTGAATCTACTCAATTGTTGATGGACAGCTGCTGAAGAATAGATATCAGACTTTACACTTCAGTATTTCTTCTCTATATGGACAAAGGAGTTTGAAGACAAAGCAAAACACTTTCAGATGGACATCAGACTTTATATCCATTTGTGCTATTAAACAAATAACTTATAGCAAAATCGACGATGTTGTCAGCATAAATAAAATTTATTTGAAGAGACTACAGTATTTTGGTAGAATTGCGGTCGAAAATGGCGAATTATGAGGAATTACAGCGGAAAATCTTAGTTTTTCAGCTGCCTTTCTCCCTGGGCTTTTCCGACGTTTCGTCTCATTGGAAAGGGAATTCCTTGTAGTTTCTGATTGAAGGCTTGATTTCGAAGGATAACATCGAGAAACTGCAAGGGGTGTTTTCCCGTTTCCCTAGTAACGCTAACAACCGACCCGATATCGGTTACCTTGATTGGACAAGCGTGGTAACGTGACCTACATCGAAGTGCTCATTGGCCAGAACCCTTCGACCGAGTCGAGCTGATCTGAGGGAGACGCCATTTTTATCTCATCGCGACGAAATTACGTGGCGCAGAAACTCAACAGAAATTTGGAAATAAAGTTTGTTTAGCGGATTTCATCGAAACTCACACGTTGGAAATATAAACTGAGCTTCTGTACTTCAACTATACCAAAGAATCATATATTTTGAAGGTGTTTTCTGTGAGTATTTTATATTTTCTGGGCGGCTTCTCGACAACGTTTTATGGAAATCTTCGTTGGCGTTTTTATATTTTTCTTTTTTATTTCTTCCTACCGACTTCGTTATTCTGAGACAGAATATCAAGTTTATATCCAGGAAATCAAGTCGGGCTTAGCTAACAATATATGTATGGTTTTTATCAAGTTTCATGCATGGTAAATTTGAAAAAAGCGATTTCAGAATGGTACATCGCTGTACTCGCATTGACAGAAGCAAAGGCAAGCCGGTATTGCGGCTCGTCGCATATTTCGTATAGAAAGACGAGAGCCATTTGAACGGCTCGCCGCAGGGTAACAGTAAACTTATCTACGGCGAATAGTGGTGGAATTTACATTTCTCTGCAGACACGGATAAAATTGTCCCGGCCATTTGGGGATATCCGCTCCGTAGAGTGCAATATTCTCCGTTGCAGAGGTACATTATAGTCGCTAACGTTGCTCTTAATACATATTATGTCTAGAACATCACTGTTACGGAGAGCGGGAAGCACGAAACTGCGGTTCGGTGAGTTACGTCCCCTTGAAGCAAGCGAAGGGTTCGCAAAATAAAATGTTGAGAGCAAGATTTTGGTGAAAATCACCGAGGTCGGTCGGTGTTTTTGCATTTTTATTTTTTTATTTGTTGAAAAAACTTTCAGGTCGGCAATGATCACACCAGGTAGGTCGGGTTACCGGAAACACAGGATTATTTTTAATAGGCCTTATAGAGGGAAGTCAGGGTGTAAATTATGTACAAAAGTTGAAACCTGGTACATATTTTTACATCTCTGATCAATCTGAACGGTGAATTACCTTTACCAACTACTTTTGAACAAGTGTTACAAAGTTAATGGTCATTTATGCTGGTGATGAACAAGTGTTTGTTACAAACGTAATTACATGTATGCTAGTGATGAACAAGTGTTACAAACTTAATGGTCATTATATGCTATTAATGATGAACAAATTTTACAAAGTTTCTTTCAGTGTACATAACTTCCTACAGTGTACTGTATGAGTACATACACTGAGCTATCACTGAGAAATGTTTGTATTCAATAAAGTATCATATTATATCAAGACTACACGTTGCTGTGGGCTTACAAAAACTAAAACGTAGGGCATGTTACATGTAGCTTCATCATGTTTATATTGACAAGAGGATAATTGCTGTATGTCAACGTAACTGTCATATCGTGACCTGTCTCGGGGAGAAATATAGGACTGAGACACGACTCTGACACATCAACATGATTACAAGTGGCAGGGGAACAGGAACAAATATTGAACGACTGTCCGATTTATTACCTTTGATCATGTAATAGTAATTTGTTGGGCTAGCCAAGTACCCCCCTGTTAATTGGCTCTTGGGCAGTATTCTCTCGGCCACTGTTGTAATTGGCACCGCTATCCCTGTACACAAAGTTACAGATGTAATTGATAATGACAGAGCATGCTTAATTCTTTGTCTGTCTGTGAATTCATGATCTCTGGGATTTCCTGGATGTGACTGTGGTACAGTATGGATGATACGATACTGGTTACTGCACCCAATGGGACGCTTGCATACTGGTTACTGATGACCAATGGGATGCTCGTCGTCTCTCGGTTTTAAGGGGAGTGATCATTCTCGCTCTCCATCATTCTTTCAACTTTTACTCCAGGAGATCTTTCAATCACTCTCCTGGACACTGGAATGCCATGGAGAGTGATACTGGACAGAGTGATCACTCTCACATTACTCACGCAAAGAAAGCAAAATCCTGGAGAGTGATCATTCTCGCTCTCGATCACTCACCAAACTTTTACTCCAGGAGATCTTTCAATCACTCTCCTGGACACTGGAATGCCATGGAGAGTGATACTGGACAGAGTGATCACTCTCACATTACTCACGCAAAACAAAATCCAGGAGAGTGATTAACAGCTCTCGCAGAACTTGGTGGAAAATTTTATAAGCCGTACAACATCGGACATTACAGGCTAGTTTTTCTAGGTTTCTTGCAATTACCAGGTTTCCCAATGTTAATGCGTTTATTCCATCAGACGTCCATGAAGCTATATATACATGAATTAACCCCCCTGAATCTTAAGACACCATGGGAGACAGAGAGAGAGAGAATTAACGTTTAATGTCGCGTTCAGCAATATTTCAGCTATATAGCTACAAGACACCATGGGGTTGTGTTTGCATTGCTATGTACACATCATCCCATTCAGTGAGATTATCAAGAAAAAAATGGGAGTGGCAGAACTGAAATGGTTATAATGAAGAACTGATACAAGAAATTATAGATACCTGTACAATGTAGATTGTTACAAGTGTATCCAAATTGTAGATACATGTAAAATTGCAGATTGTTGTTACAAGTGTATCCAAATTATAGAAATATGTACATTGTAGATTGTTACATGTACATATGTGTATCCAAATTGTAGATACATGTAAAATTGTAGATTGTTGTTACAAGTGTATCAAATTGTAGATACATGTAAAATTGTAGATTGTTGTTACAAGTGTATCAAATTGTAGATACATGTAAAATTGTAGATTGTTACAACTGTATCCAAATTGTAGATACATGTAAAATTGTAGATTGGTGTTACAAGTGTATCCAAATTGTAGATACATGTAAAATTGTAGATTGTTGTTACAAGTGTATCAAATTGTAGATACATGTACATTGTAGATTGTTACAACTGTATCAAAATTGTAGATACATGTAAAATTGTAGATTGTTACAAGTGTATCCAAATTATAGATACATGCAAAATTGTAGATTGTTGTCACAAGTGTATCCAAATTAAAGATACATGTACATCGTAGAATGCAACAAGTGTATCCAAATCATAGATACATGTACATGTACATTTTAGGTTGTTTCATGTTTATCCAAATTATTGATACATGTACATCACAGATTGTTACAAGTGTATCCAAATTTTAGATACATGTCCACTTTAGATTGTTACAAGTTTATCCAAGTTGTAGATATGCACATTGTTGATTGTTGCAGATATACGTACACTGTAAATTGTTACTTGCAAGTGTATCCAACATTGTAAAATTTTAAAAGTGTGAAATATAGAAATTGCTAAATGTGTAACTAAAATGTACAAAAACTGTATAGTGTGGGAAAAAGTTTTAAAATCCCAACATGTACAAGGGTATAAGTTCAGTAGACCATACAACACAACAGACACATGCTGACAAAGCCCAATGTAAAATTCACAGTTTATCAAATAATTTTTGAGAGAAACGGAAAGTTATCTGAGTGGGAGTCGAGTGCTGTACTTCATGACATGCAATTAATAGAAAGTAGAATTGATATTTGTTATGTTGATTGGAATTGGCTGTTATTATTGTAGACAAGTCATCTGAGAATTTACTATAATACGTGGAATCAATATTGTAAAATGACGTAATGTGGTCATCAACACACGCTGAACAACTCATGGGACAGACAATTTAATCCAACGCTTGCTCCTATCAAAATTCACTCAGTGTGTACTGTCTGAGCAAATAGTAACACTATATATCAATATATCAGTTTATCATTGTATCATCATAGCTACCAAATATGATTAGAATACAAATTTGCTGTCTGGCATAAAATCCCAAGTGCATAGCCACATCCATTTTTGAGATATAATGATCAAGAAAGCAACAAATACAGTTAACAAAACTAAATTTTCACCAATCGAATACACAGCCCTCACAATTAGCCATAGCATTTGTAAATTGCTGGGGTAGAAAAACAGCTTACCTCAACAATTTTTAATATGGTGTTTAATATGGGTTATTTTGATACCAGAAGATTTTTGGTGAGGCAGAATTTCCCCAATTGTTAGGCCTGAATACATGCAGTGTATACATGGTGTATCACGGGATAATTCAATTACATGAACTACTGGCAATCTTGACCAGATCTAAGCCAGCCAATCAAATAAGCTTACAGACAACAATTCAAACACTCAATGTCAGGGTGACAATAATTCAAATGCTCAATGTCAGGGTGACAATAATTCAAACACTCAATGTCAGGGTGACAATAATTCAAATGCTCAATGTCAGGGTGACAATAATTCAAGCACCCAATGTCAGAGTGACACCAATGTCAGAGTGACAATAATGTCAGGGTGACAATAATTCAAATGCTCAATGTCAGGGTGACAATAATTCAAATGCTCAATGTCAGGGTGACAATAATTCAAATGCTCAATGTCAGGGTGACAATAATTCAAATGCACAGGGTGACAATGTCAGTCAGGGTGACAATAATTCCAATGCTCAATGTCAGGGTGACAATAATTCAAACACTCAATGTCAGGATCAATGTCAGGGTGACAATAATTCAAATGCTCAATGTCAGGGTGACAATAATTCAAATGCTCAATGTCAGGGTGACAATAATTCAAGCACCCAATGTCAGAGTGACAATAATGTCAGGGTGACAATAATTCAAATGCTCAATGTCAGGGTGACAATAATTCAAATGCTCAATGTCAGGGTGACAATAATTCAAGCACCCAATGTCAGAGTGACAATAATGTCAGGGTGACAATAATTCAAATGCTCAATGTCAGGGTGACAATAATTTCAATGCTCAATGTCAGGGTGACAATAATTCAAACACTCAATGTCAGGGTGACAATAATTCAAATGCTCAATGTCAGGGTGACAATAATTCAAATGCTCAATGTCAGGGTGACAATAATTCAAATGCTCAATGTCAGGGTGACAATAATTCAAGCACCCAATGTCAGAGTGACAATAATGTCAGGGTGACAATAATTCAAATGCTCAATGTCAGGGTGACAATAATTCAAGCACCCAATGTCAGGGTGACAATAATGTCAGGGTGACAATAATTCAAATGCTCAATGTCAGGGTGACAATAATTCAAGCACCCAATGTCAGGGTGACAATAATGTCAGGGTGACAATAATTCAAATGCTCAATGTCAGAGTGACAATAATTCAAGCACCCAATGTCAGAGTGACAATAATGTCAGGGTGACAATAATTCAAATGCTCAATGCCAAGGTGACAATAATTCAAATGCTCAATGCCAGGGTGACAATAATTCAAATGCTCAATGCCAGGGTGACAATAATTCAAATGCTCAATGTCAGGGTGACAATAATTCAAGCACCCAATGTCAGAGTGACAATAATGTCAGGGTGACAATAATTCAAATGCTCAATGTCAGGGTGACAATAATTCAAGCACCCAATGTCAGAGTGACAATAATGTCAGGGTGACAATAATTCAAATGCTCAATGTCAGGGTGACAATAATTCAAGCACCCAATGTCAGGGTGACAATAATGTCAGGGTGACAATAATTCAAATGCTCAATGCCAGGGTGACAATAATTCAAGCACCCAATGTCAGAGTGACAATAATGTCAGGGTGACAATAATGTCAGGGTGACAATAATTCAAGCACCCAATGTCAGAGTGACAATAATGTCAGGGTGACAATAATGTCAGGGTGACAATAATTCAAGCACCCAATGCCAGAGCACCCAATGTCAGAGTGACAATAATGTCAGGGTGACAATAATTCAAATGCTCAATGCCAGGGTGACAAAAATTCAAATGCTCAATGTCAGGGTGTCAATAATTCAAACACTCAATGTCAGTTTGAAAATAATTCAAACACAAAAATTGTCAGGCTGACAATAATTCAAATGCTGAATGTCAGGGTGACTAAATTTTAAATGCCTAATGTCAGGGTGACAATAATTTGATTTCTTAACTTCTTCATGGGAAGCGTGATAGAAAATGCTTCCAGTATATTTTATAAAAGAATGAATAAGGTTGACAGTACAGGACAGAACATCTTGTTTATAGTTGTGACATCCTGGAACCGTCAATGATAATTGGTCATGCACACAAAAGTTGCACGCTGCGGTTTCAGATCTTCATACATGTAGACTAAATAGACGAATGTGACTGGTCAATACTTGTAGCCGGATATTGGCCTCAATGACTTGCTATTTCATCATTGTCTACACCTCCAGTGAATGTGTGACTGCATAGGACAGCTGAATAATGGAAATGGACTGGCAGTGTATGATCTATCAAAGATGAAAGCTGGAAGGGCTATATGCATGATTAATGGTGATCACTCAGGTCATGTGCATTGGTCAGTATTACAGGTGTTATATGACAATCAGGTGTGGGAATGTCAGGTGAGATAAGGAGATGAAAGAGAATAATTCAGGGTAATCTGAGGTGTGACCAATTGAGCAAGGATTACAACCTCCCACACATTACACATACAGGCTATTCACATTGTCTCTATCTAAGGCTACACCAAACATATTTTTTGTTTCATGGCTGTTTTGTTTTTTTTCAAGACTGGATAGGATAACAATCTCAGTAAAGTCAGATATATCACGGAATATTATATCTGACTTCAGCCCTATATAAATCCCATGCGAATCTGAAACGACATTTGTTAGCCAATCAGGTGGCTAGCTTGTTGCCCACAGTCATTACACACGCTAGCACGTGGACTAATAATATATAAACATATCGGGAAACAATATCCAAATATTGCATCATTTCCAGACAAAACCCATGAAGATCAAAGAGTTTACTCCCGCAGAAAAGTCTGGCTTTGTTAGGGTAGAAAATATCAAAAGATTGTGCCACGCGAGATGTTAATCTCTGTAAAGTAAAAGTCAATCATTGTCAGAGAGAAAGGTAGAAACGGTCGTGATTGGCTTATTATGGGATCTCGTGGAATATCGGCGAACATTTCGCACAAAGTTTTCATAGCGTTACGTCTAGATGGTATTCCCCTGATTTACCATCTTGGATTACCTAGATTGGAGAGGATAATAAAACTGGACCAGACAAATGGACACTCATCTACCCACAGAAAGAATGGGGTGAACTTCAAATGTTCAGTTCTATCTTTATTTTTATTATTGCCTCCAATCTTGAAAAAAAATAATAATAAACCGCCTGTGAAACAAGAAATATAATTGGTATGGCCTAAGCAGCTTTATTTTTCATGGAAGCGATTACAGAGAGCTGCAGTAGGCCAAGGCCTAAAGGCAGTAATAACATAAACTTGAATGCGTTCCTGCGAGTGCAAAGCATGGGTGAAATGATACATGTACGGACGCATCGAGCGGAGAAGAAGTGACTCCTACATGCCCGACTGCATGTGTGGTCACATTGACGGAAAACGGGAATCCTTGACATTTAAGCATGTGACATTTCACCATGCATGCGACATCACTACAAAGCGGTGGGTACCACAATTCGGCAACTTTATTTTGCAGGCCAAAATATGATGAAAATAAAGATTTTCACTTTTATTTCTAACATACAGACAGACTATAGGGCTACGAAGATGTAAATTTCTATAGTGAATGTCCAGAAACAAATTCAGTCAATGTAAATGAGTCAAAGCATTAGAAAAGACAAATGCACACGCATGTTACAAGATATAATTATCTCACAAATAAGTATTTTCATAAGGGGAATATGAATTCTGGTTATATGTGGGCCTATTCATCGTCCCATCGACTGGAGTTTGTTAAAGTGATCATGTCTATAAGGGAGAAATCAGCCATCATCGAGGCCGTGGGTGGAGGGGGGGAGGGGGGGAGGGATGGAATTTTGGCTCCAAGTTAAAATTCATGCAGATGATGGACATCAGGACAGGAGACATATAACTCTTTCTGGAATAATATATAGGAAAGCGACTCCTCCTCTTTCATTCATTATTCTCGTATATAATCCTATATTCTCTTTATTTCCACCAATTCAAACCTTCAGAATCAAGCTACTTCAGTGAGAGTGACGGGGTAATTAAGAGTGCATGGTATAAAAGCCAGACAGTTTTAATCCCAGCGATTCAGATGTTCCCAGTGAGTGACTAATGACTGCAAAGCATAGAACTACAGTGAGCAGCATAAGGATTTGGTCTGCAATGTTTGGAATAGCAGAATCAGGCCTGCCCCTTTGTCAGATATAATTCAAGTTTATGCAGTACTTTTCACCACAGGGAAATCCAAAGTTAATTTGTCTAAAAGCTTTCTGGTAAATAATCTGTTTGAATCCGGCAGTTAATGTTGTGGGATAGCTGAGAGCGATATGAGATGCTCAGAATCCATTTGATTGCTCAGATCCCTGGTTCTGTTACAGAAGGATGTCATGCAGACATAAGCCATTCAGAATGGGCAGAATAGTACATCCATGCAGGACATACCCCAGTATTGCAATGACTTAGTAGCAGAGAAATTGTCAGGGTGACAATAATTCAAACGCTCACTGTCAGGGTGACAATAATTCAACTGCTCGATGTCAGGGTGACAATAATTCAAACGCTCGATGTCAGGGTGACAATAATTCAAACGCTCGATGTCAGGATGACAATAATTCAAACGCTCGATGTCAGGGTGACAATAATTCAAATGCTCGATGTCAGGGTGACAATAATTCAAATGCTCGATGTCAGGGTGACAATAATTCAAACGCTCGATGTCAGGGTGACAATAATTCAAATGCTCGATGTCAGGGTGACAATAATTCAAATGCTCGATGTCAGGGTGACAATAATTCAAACGCTCGATGTCAGGGTGACAATAATTCAAACGCTCGATGTCAGGGTGACAATAATTCAAATGCTCGATGTCAGGGTGACAATAATTCAAATGCTCGATGTCAGGGTGACAATAATTCAAATGCTCAATGTCAAGGTGACAGCATCAGGACAGAGGACATAACTCTTTCTGGAATATTATATAGGAAAGTGACTCCTCCTCTTCCTCTTTCATTCATTATTCTCATGAATATGTAATCATAAATTCTCTATTTCCACCAATTCAAACCTTCAGAATCAAGCTACTTCAGTGAGAGTGACTGGGTAATTAAGAGTGCATGGCATAAAAGCCAGACAGTTTTAATCCCAGCGATTCAGATGTTCCCAGTGAGTGACTAATGACTGCAAAGCATAGACTACAGTGAGCAGCATAAGGATTTGGTCTGCAATGTTTGGAATAGCAGAATCAGGCCTGCCCCTTTGTCAGATATAAATTTAATTGTATGCAGTACTTTCCATTCAAGGGAAATCCAAAGTTAATTTGTCTAAAAGTTTTCTGAAACTTCATGGTAAATCATCTGTTTGAATCCCACAGTTAATGTTGTGGGATAGATGAGAGGGATATGAGATGCTTAGAATCCATTTGATTGCCCAGATCCCTGGTTCTGTTACAGAAGGATGTCATGCAGTCATAAGCCATTCAGAATGGGCAGAACACATGCAGGACATACCCCAGTATTGCAATGACTTAGTGGCAGAGAACTATTAAGGGTACTGTATCCCTACTAAATAATTTATTATTCTATGCACGCATATGTGTACAATTTATTGTTATTTCCTGATCATTACAACTGTTTCACAACATTAGTTATCCAAGAGAGAAATCGTTTCGTATAAATAAGACTCCATGGATGGATGGATGGCAGAGAATTTATGATGCACCGGAACATTTAAGGCATTTTATCATGCCATGTGTGCTAGACTTCAAACAGACATCCCAGCCACTCTCAACCATCTCCACAGCAAATTGAGAAGTTCAGTGTATCACTGATTCTGTTGAGTTATGTTAAAGTGTAACTGTGGCACTTATGTACAAGTGTATGTCATACACAAGACAACCTCAAACATGTTTGATTTCACGAACTTGTCCATCGAACAGAATGTTCGTGTTTCTGGGCACCTCACACTGCAGACAAAACATGTTCTGAACAGTGTTTTTGTTCTAATACAACAAAATGTCCGTGGTGTGAGTTGGGCTTAAGTTGCAAAAGTACCACAGTTACCCTGGTTACACTTTAAGTCCTCTAATAGTTCAATCACCATATATAAATCCAATCAGTTATTCTAATACATTTGTATATTTGCTCACCCTCTAAAATCATTGAAATACTGGTAACAATGCATTATACATGTATCTGCCTGACTTTAGATGATTTTTGATCACCCCCTGATTTTATGATGAAAAATTCCACTTCCTGTGATTGAATTATTAGAGGAATTATCATAACTATGATTCTAGAATTCTACCAATTCTAGAAACATGAGACTGCATGATCTAATCAAAACCCCTCGGCTTTCACCAAGTGATTGAGACCCATGTGCAGTGTGAATTGGGAAAGAGATAGTACAATGTGAGATGATCAAGTTAAAGGTAATTTACAATTTACAGTGTATGGATGTATCAACTGTTTGACCAGAAACGAAGATTTCTAACTGTCTAAATGTAAACATACATGTGTTTTTAATAGACAGGCTCACAACCAAATGGCTTTTAAAGTAATGAATTCTAATAACATGAATAACATGTGAAAGAACATTTTCTACTTAAGGTCATAGATTCCTGGTATAAGATTACAGTGTTTTCCTAGGATAAAAGGTGGGGTTAATGTGTTCACGCTGTAGGACAATATATCGATAATGCTTTTTTTATTCTCTGCGTGAAATTCATTGCAATCAAAAAGCAATTACGAGCATTACACATGTGTGTGGTCATATGAAAAACATCACAGAATCCATTAGACATTTTCCGTATTCCCTGGATACCTGTATCTGAGACCCGTAAAAGCTAACAACATTTAAGACCTTTCGACAAAAAAAAATTGGAATAACTGGGAGAGATCCAGAGTGGCTTATTGCAATTTATTTTTCAGATATTGAAGACTGAAAGCTAGGTTGATGAGTCTTAGTGATGCAAGGAAACCCAATGATTAACACTGTACATGTACTACTGTAAAACTCTGTAAGAGTGACCTATGTTTCAACAGGTAAAGAATAAGGTATATTTGACCACATCAATCTCAACTTGCGTCTAGCGTTCATGAGAAAATGGGAGAAAATGATCATCGAAAAATTAATAAATGGCCTGGCTATGCCGCTTCTTTTTTCGACAGCCATGGCAGAGCACACCGTGTGACTCGACTGTTAACAGTGCAAAATCACATTTGAAAGTGGGCATCACCACTGCCTGTTGCACGACATCATAACGTGGAGTGTCGTTTTACTGACGTCATCACTATTCCATATGTTTTAGCTGTGCATGACGAGACTAAAGGCCCATTTCCACAGCGCGCGTCGCGACAACCACAACTGCAAACCACAATTTTATGCAGTTCGGCGCATTTCCACAGCACACGTTATGACAGCGACATTCCCGCCAGTTCAGCCATTCAGTGGAAGGGATTCCCCTCAACGTTGCCGGGCTAACGATTTCTATCCCCTCTGATTGGTCAATAGTTCAGCGTCAACGCGTTGAAATAGCCCTGGTTCTAATTTTGTCGCGCGTCAAAAATGTGGTTCTGAAGTCGCTGCGACGGACGCGTGCTGTGAGTACTGCACCATTGAACAACACGAGGGCTATTTTTCGGATGTGGTTGTCGCTGCGGAAACGCGTGCTGTGGAAATGGCCCTTTAAAGTCGGAAGCGGAAGGAAATTTTTAATTTCTCCGACTGATATCCTTGTTTGTACTGTATACTCACTTTGACGAATGTGAAAACTATAATGCCTTGGAATGCTTCAATGCTGAAAACAGCGCAATTGAGAGTTGAAAAATTTCTCCAATTTTGAGGTTGATATTACATCTTTAATCAGATTGAGTATATTTTACTGAACTATATGCAAACCATTCCTTCAACCCCCACCAAATCCCCTCCACCTCTCCACTCTCTCTAGGTCTTAGCGAATATGAAAAATATAATGCCTTGGAATGCTTCAATCAGGGCTCGTTTTTCGACGGGAATCCGACTCTCTTATTATTCCCGTAAATTCGCCATACATGAATCCAGGTGGATTCCCGTAACATCAGGTCAAATTAAAAATAATGGTATACT
Source organism: Hanleya hanleyi (assembly GCA_036873755.1). Lineage (NCBI taxonomy): Eukaryota > Metazoa > Mollusca > Polyplacophora > Lepidopleurida > Hanleyidae > Hanleya > Hanleya hanleyi. The sequence continues at coordinate 144,841 of JAVTVY010044987.1, forward strand.
TTTAATCCTCTTGAAAATGACACAAACTTGATTATCCTCGACGATCAGCAAAACTTGCTCCAAGCGCACTATCCACCAAATTATCGGATTATTTGCGTATACGGCAACGGAATTAAGCCTGCCATAAAGTAATGCGCTAAAGGGAGACAATTCTTCCGTAACTGCAGTACCGGTTAACAAAGAATATTGGCAATTCGTTGCAAATTACTGATGCCGTCACTGTTCATATCAATCAAAATAATCACAAGATCTCTTCCCATGTGTAGATATGAATTCGTTTGCCTTTTATTGCATTTACGGTGAAGTAATTACAATTCATGTGAAATTTCCACGCACATTTTCCGGACTCCATGCTGGTTCTAAATTTTAAAAATCACATATAAAGTCTATCTGTTCGTCTTCGATAATTCCGAAAGTCACGATGAGCGCAGAGAAGGACTCACTTTCTGAGAAAGGAAAGCCGATTTCAGTTTATTCGTGTGAATTATGACGAAAGATATTAAAGAGATATTTGAATTTGAGAAAAACGAATCTGGCACAAAGATGATCCGTGCAATTCACGACGATAAAATTGAATTCCCGTGGATTCCCGTGTGACTAAATTTGACGAAAAACGAGCCCTGTTCAATGCTGAAAATAGCACAGTTGAGAGTTGAAATTTCTCCAAATTTTAAGGCTGATTACATCTTTAACCAGATTGAGTATATTTTGCTAAACTATAAGATAAATTTATGCAAACCATTCCTTCAACCCCCACCAAATTCTCCCCACCACTCCACTCTCCCTAGGTGTTTAACGAATATGAAAAACATAATGCTGTGGAATGCTTCAATGCTGAAAACAGCACAGATGAGAGTTGAAATTTCTCCAAATTTTAAGGCTGATTACATCTTTATCCAGATTGAGTATATTTTTGATAAATTTATGCAAACCATTCCTTCAACCTCCACCAAATCCCCTCCACCACTCTACTCTCCCTAGATCTTTTAGCAAATATGAAAACTATAATGCCTTGGAATGCTTCAATGCTGAAAACAGCACAGTCATGACAGTTGAGAGTTGCAATTTCTCCAAATGTTGAGGCTGATTACATCTTTAATCAGATTGAGTTTATTTTGCTAAACTACAAGATATGCAAACCATTCCTTTAACCCCCACCAAATCCCTTCCACCTTTCAAACCGCATCTTTTAGTGTGTATAAATGTAGCGGAAAGTGATTTTGTATACCAAATAATCACACCTCCGCCACCCTTTCCAGGGAGATGGTTACACCATTGTATCAACGTTGACTCAGACAATACCGAATCCTTTGGGATTTCAATTCCTCCATCCAATATGTGGACCTGTCCTACCACTTAATATACCACATGGATAGATTACAAAATAATGGACAACCCAACAACAGGCTTCTAACAACAATTTGTCCTCATTCCAATCTCCGGCATACAATGTGTAATTTACGTGTGCCATGATGTATAATTTATTAGATATGTAGCCAGGCCTACAGTATGTTTCATAACGACTGTTTGCGAAAGAAACTTTCCAAATGTTACAAACTTATAAATTTATATATGCATGATCATTTTTACATCGGGTCCATTCGACTGTGCATTACCGACAGCAGACGAGTAGGTGTAAATTGAAAATCCATTAGCGGGAATGTAGGGATGTGTACAGAGTAAGCGGACTGTACCGCGCGTTAATATAAGCTTAGGTTTGAGATAAATATTGAATGTCTCACGATAATGCTATGACAAATATTGCAACAGGATACAAATTTAACCCGTAAAATACTATTATTAGACCTCATAAAAATATGATTGCTTATCCTCCTATTGTGAAAACTAATTGGTGTGGGGGAAATCATTTAAATTGTCACTTTTTACTTCGGGAAAGTGGCCCATGAGCAGTTCCACGCCATACTGAATCCAGTATTTGTGTTGGGTTGTTTCCAGCGGAGTTGATATTTTGCCAGTTGATGAATCAATCTTTGAGTTAGAACAATCGGATGTACACAGAAGTCAGAAACATTCAATTAGTTTTAAGGCACCGTGTACAAACTGATCTGTGATCAGGTTAATGATTGTAAAATGAAACACAATGTATAATTAATATTGAATAAATTACTAATCTGGATATCAAACCATAATTAAGCTTTTCAATTGAGATTGTTTTATACTCTGATACTTTCAACAGTGAAGACATATACTGTGCAAGTAAAAAGAGTCTAATGAGGCCAGTCCTGTTGGCTCCAGGTGAGACGACACTATTAATTATGGATAGAACAGGCCGTCCGATTGGGTGAAATCCTTGGAAGGAATGGCTGGTATCTAAAATATTTAAATTCTCTCTGGATTTATTTTTATACAAAAAATCTGGAACAGTTTCTTTCTGCGGAAAGCAACATTGGGACAGCTTTTTGTCGGGTACCCTCATGGGCTATAACAGCATTTTCAGTTTCTGCGGATTGATTGTCTATTAAAAACCACTCATCATATATGATTAAATTCAAGATAAATTTGACAGAACAAATCAGTCTTTCCAGCAAGGTACTAGGTCATTTGTTGCAATGAAATATTGAGAATACAGTTTTGTGGAGATGTACCAACCAAATTTACTACATAATAAGTAAAGAATTTTAATGGTGTCATTCAACCTTCAAGGACAATCTCATTAAGCGGGTTTCAGGTGGCAGATTTGAGGGGAGACAATTCATGTGCAGTGATGTGAAGATTCATAAATGAACCACCAGGTAAATATTTGAGTCGTTTCCTGGTAACATGAGCAGTGTGACTAACGTCACAGGACCTACGAAGTACAGTAGGCATTAGGACTCGAACACGAACTGAACTCTTGGAAATCCCCACCCCCAGTTGAAATCCTGCCTATATTGAGATGGGCACTGATTTTCATCATAAATCACCAGAAATTTCCATCAAAAATAGGTCAGCTCAGAACTTGTTGGTAACAGTCTCCTAATGCGCCTTCATTCCAAAATAAATAACGATCACCGAATTAATTTTACATTTTTTTTTTAAGGAAACAGATTGAATAATATAAGTTCACTAGATTTCAAGCTTTTTCAAGATTTTAGTGGTTTTTAGTGCCCTTGTCCAGGATCAAAACAACTTTTTAAATCACATTATTTTCCCAACAATACACCAATTTTTTATATATAGTACTATAGTATAGAAAGGTAGCATTTATGTAGTTTACGGTAATTCAACTCGAGACCAACACCTTTTATGCACAAGATAATAATGATTCTATGTGATTCTCCTGAGCGTAACCGGTACAAAGACGAATAAATAGCGTCTCTACATCACGTTGTTATTTAGATATATGAGACAACACATTTTGGGTATCGGCAATCTGATGAATGTACTATTCCGGTTTCCTTGTTTCACATTATATTCTATGGCAGTTGATCAGTGATTTTCTTTATGATAAACGTTAAACCACCTCAGCTTCCTTGTGCAAACAGCGCTGAATTTTTGAGGGTATATGCAGTAGGGTATTTTTAGCCGGAGTGTAACTGATAGGCCTACTCATTAAATGCGATAAAACGCTGGAGCAAAACGGACCACAGTTTTCTTGGCAATGATGACATACATGTACATAGTTTGGATGTGAAACAGGATAGCCTACACGTTACAGGCTACAGCTTACATATATATAACAATATTCTGAAGTGTTAATTATGAATCTAATTTTAATCAGAATTATTTCAGATCAGAACTTGCTGGTAACAATGCCCTAATGCACGTTCATGCCAAAAATCAAGGTTCTAATGTCAACGGTTCTCCTTATTTTGCCGACGAAAGGATTCGGATGGACTCATTACCGGACAATTTGCGATCTGTAGCCTACTTCGTAGGAATAAAGTGTGCTCTGAACAATATCAGGAGTCCTGTGTCATATACATGTACTACATGTACAACTATCGCCCTAGTGTATTTCACCAAATTGATCCACCCAATCGGTGCTTTGAAGATTTTAATTGAACACCAACTGCCGTTTTGAGAGCCAAGTTTTTTATTGGACATTGAAAATATCAACAACTTGTTGACCTCTGTTCTGAACAAGTTAACCCGAAGTGGCAGACCCATCGTGCAGTGCTATACACGATGAAAGATGGAACTGCTGCCCAGGGTAATAAAGTACAGGTGCATGATGAACAGAAAGTACATACGTACATGAATATCCGGATATAATTTTTTCCCATTTTTACATTTGTACCGAATCATGATCAATAGAGCTTGAATTCTGAAATTAACTGAATAGTTCACAACATTTATTCACACAAGCATGTGGATTCACCGGCATGATACCTGAATTAGCTTCATTTCCCTGAGAAAAGTTAATTATCTTGAGTGATTCCATAATTCTGTCTGTCACGGGGATGGGCAATTTCCTACCCAGAGTAATGAGGTTATATATTATTAAGCTACATGCATAACACAGATGTTTCCAGAGCATGCATCTATTTCCATTGAATTTCTCATCAATTTATTAGCTAGGCTGATTAGAATTCACTAGTAGTCCAGCTCCTTTTATTAACATAGGGAGATCGCGTGCCCTTTCTATACTACTCAACGCACACTACTCATCGCGCATGCGCAGTCGACCCATTCTACTGTAGGGTGCAAGCCTGGCCCATGGAATCTCAGGTAGTCAAAACCCCAGGTCTCTCACCCCATCTTATCCCGCACCACACCAATGCAACCCGCTGTGCAGTGAGTAAAGTGGAGTAGGAGGAGGAGGAGGACACGCCACTGATTATACTGGGGAGATGTACATGTATAAGTGTGAAGCCAAATTAATCGTGTGAATATTAATACATTGATTGAATTGACCAGTTCCTGGAGAGTCTATAGAACTGGATCGATGCTGTCAGCAGTCCTACAGCGAATGCTCTAATAACAGCTCTGAGGAAGTGTACATATATATTTTCTCACCCAAAAATATTTGGGTGATGGGGGAAAAACTTCTGTCCACCTGTCTCTGACAGGTAACTTTTAAATAAGTATGAATTATACCATATATTTTAAATTATACCACATTTTTATTTATGGTATAACCTATTGCTTCCCAATCAGTAGCTACATGTAGCCTTCAAGTCAGAACTGCATGCTTCTGCAAATTAGAGTCAGGACTGTGCATGGTCATGCTCCCAATTGGTTACCGATCATGGAAATAACCGGTCATTTACTGCCACATGGTAACTGTTTGGCAATTACATGTAACTGCACAGTGCTGTTCTGTCCAGACTTTACAAAAGCAGGCTTAAAATTTCCATTATCTAAAGTTTACCAACAGGTTCGAAACTGAGCGGTACTGAATGGTGAAAGTTTGCCTGTGTATAATATGTAGGCATTTGACATAGTGCAGAAATATTCAAATTTCAGAAATGGCCAGGAACTATTTTGTTTCCATGGGAAACCTCCAAAACACCCTCAGAAATCTTTTCACCTATGAAGCAGGAACAATTTATGAATTCCTTTATAAAATTTGCTCCGACACAGAACCACCCAGCCAACGTGTTCCTGCATGTTGCTTCTAAGAAGCAAATCTTTGAAGCAACACAGAACCAGACACCTGCCATCCACCCTACAAAACACTGAGGACAGCACACAGGACACCGGTAGGAATTAAGGACGCTTACATGGTGCAATAAAGACAAGTGATATTACAATGCTAGACACCGCACTATCACATTCCTGTTGCTCCTCAGCAAAATGCATTGAAGCAACAGGAACCTTGACATATACTGGCATGTGCATAAGTGGTTAAAATTATATACACAGTGTTAACTCAATCATTCCAATACAAATCAATGAATCATAATTTCCACATGAACTTGGTTCCGACCCTTTTAGACACACTGTACACTTGGAGGTTAACGTAGTATTGCACAAACTTCAATTCCATTTGCCAGTGGACATGCTTGATATTGATTGGTTGCGAATATTACGATACTGACCGATGCTAAGTGCACAGAATTCCATAGGAGTGTTTTATAACCCACACTGTCTTTATATCTGCATGGTATCTAATGGATTACCTCTGTAAGTCTGACCAGTGACCGGTCACATCAAACAAGTTCACAAGTTCATGTACACAGATATGTTAATTGAATAATGCAATTTTACTGTGATACCTTAGTGATGCATGATTGGCTTGAGAAGATGGCCACATGGTATCTGGTCACATCTACATCTACATGTACATGCACTCCAGCCTAGTTCACAGAAATCTGTTCAACAGGAATCTACTGGAATCTGAAGTTATTATTCATACACCTTTTGATCAAATTACGTGAATCCAATTGGATTTATGAGACTCCAATTCAACTTAACAGAAACTCTATTATAGGTTGAATGTTGTTCCAATTTCCACTAAGAACCAATCAAAATACCGGATTTCAGTTTGAAAATTCAAATCGACCAATCAAGTGCTTTAATCGGAAGCTATCCCATGATGCACTGTTGTCACTATAACACTGCATTGAATTCACAAGACTTCAATTTATGGGAATTGGATTCCCAGATTCCCATGAGAAATGAAAACCTGAGCAGATTTCACAAACTCTGAAAATGGGACTCTTGGTGAAACACACAATTTCACGACTTTTCCATCAAAAAAGAAACATTTTGCCGAACCTTTAAATACCAATTTCATGATTCATTAGTTCCCGACAATTACCTGCTATGATATGAGTCTGTTTTGTTTTCCTCCAATTACAGCACCTGATTGTATCAATCGTGATTCTGATTAGCACAAGTGATTAATTCTTCGTCAGATATTTGTAGAAAGGAGAGACTCTTTCCAAATACTGTCTAATTTCAAGGATTTTCAGGTTCTGGAAACACTTTTCTCAGAAATCAAGAACCAGCAGGAACCCTGTAATTATAAAACTTGCTTGTCCTTGCCAAGAATGAAGAATTACCCAACTTCGGCCACATTCGATCATGGTAAATGATAATAAATTTGCCCGGGAAAGTGGTTTCTAAAGTTGTAGAGAGTGCAATTTGAAAGCTTTTAGCCAACAGGACCAAATTGTTTTTTCCGTTTGTTTTCTTTGCTAGATTAGTCTCATTCTAACATAAACAAATACAAAAGTATGCCTTTGGGATTTGGCAGCTAAATAAAAGAAACTTTTCCATTGTAATAAATGGCTGGCAAATGGAGGCATTAGGACTGCATAATTAATGTTGAACAATAGCAAGAGTTGTTCATTTTACTGTGACTAATTCTAGACAGGTTAGAGAGAAATACATGTACCCCTCTAAAATTGAGGTAAAAAAGGTCAATTTTGCTTTAGTCATCAGAACACTTCAAAATCTTCTGGTGACTTAGCATATGTCGTAAGAGTGACTTTTCAATGAAAGTGTGCAAAATCTTTTTTTTTTTAATAGAGAGCAAAGCATGTCTACTATTATGTGAATTAGAAAGAAGAAAATTTGTTAACCTGTCGTTCAGGTTACCAGCAGGTTACAATAACCTCCAAACATGTGGCTGTCGCCATCGGGACCCCTCGGGCCGGGCCCAGAGCAATTGTGGAAATAATGTTTCTGACCCCAACAACTCACATATTTGGGGTGGGCATAATTATACCTGTATGATATAGATCATAGACAGACAAAACAATATAGCAATAGAGCAGTGATTACCTATAGTAGATGTAGTCGAACGATTACTGTCTATTCACAGCAATCCACACAGGTTTGTGTGAACTCCTGAAAAACACATCCCATGGGACCGACTTTCAATAGGCTTCTGGTACTGGCTGTATTAAACAACTGTATGAAGTTTCATTGTTGTGAGTGAAGGACTTTTTGAGATACATGTAATGTGTTTACAAGGATATGGACCAACAGACATGTATAAAGGGGCAGAACTCCTGAAAAACACATCCGATTACACCGACTTTCAATAGGCTTCTGGTACTGGCTGTATTAAACAACTGTATGAAGTTTCATTGTTGTGAGTGAAGGACTTTTTGAGATAATGTGTTTACAAGGATAAAAACAGACAGACATGTATAAGGGGCATAACTCCTGAAAAATACATCCAATGGCACCGACTTTCAATAGGCTTCTGGTACTGGTTGTATTAAACAACTGTATGAAGTTTCATTGTTGTGAGTGAAGGACTTTTTGAGATAATGTGTTTACAAGAATATGGACCAACAGACATGTATAAAGGGGCATAACTCCTGAAAAACACATCCGATTACACCGACTTTGAATAGGCTTCTGGTACTAGCTGCATTAAACAACTGTATGAAGTTTCATTGTTGTGAGTGAAGGACTTTTTGAGATAATGTGTTTACAAGGATAAAAACAGCCAGACATGTATAAAGGGGCATAACTCCTGAAAAACACATCCAATGGCACCGACTTTCAATAGGCTTCTGGTACTGGTTGTATTAAACAACTGTATGAAGTTTCATTGTTGTAAGTGAAGGACTTTTTGAGATAATGTGTTTACAATGATATGATGGACAGACGCGGACGGACGGACAGATGGACGGACAGACGACGGAGGCAACGACAATACCGCTCGGGCAGAATCTGCCCGACGGGTAAAAAACAGCAAGGTCCCGATCTTTGGTCCCCATCAATATGACAGCGACAGGCCAATAACCAACTCAAATGTCACTGTAACCTGTAGATAGGACTAAGGTTACTATGTGCAGTCCTCATTTCCATACAGCTCTGATCATGGAGAGAGAGAGAATTAAAGTTTAACGTTGCATTCAGAAATATTTCAGCTATAGTGATGATCAAACAAAATTTTAAATATTCAAGTTAATAACTTAGTAATCCAACACATTAAAATATACCCACAATAAAACTTATGCAACAAACCGATTTCAGTGAATGCTCTACCAATTATAACTTTGTTGATTTGAATAAATAGTGCCATGTACATGTGTATTTGATATGATTGTGGTATGGTGTCTTCAATAGATCCTCGTCCACCTTCAGTCAAATTTTCAGCATGTAAGCCAGAATGAATGAATAAATAGGGCCGCTAATAATAATTAGTTCACTTGCCGTAACCAGCCCTCGTCTATATTTTGAGGGCAAATAATTAAAATCCATGAGGGATTTACATTTTCATGAGTAAAACTTGCTCATTTTCTTCATATTTGTATACAAATGGTTTTGCAAGTTAATAATTATAAATAATCAATAATTATCGCACTCAGCATGTGTATTTTTACAAGCAAGGTTACGAGAAACAAACAATTAATTAACAGTGGCCTAACTTCATGTACACTGGAAACTGTGTATAAACCTTGTTTAGATATAGGAGAGCTGCATTTTAGCAAGACGACAAGGTAAGTGATACATAATCATTATGATCTCATTAATACTCTCAAAATATAGAAACGACGAGCAGCTTCCACTGAGACAGTGTAATCAAGTAATCAAGATGTAATTGTGTAATCATCTTTAAAATCCATTTTCACTTTTCCCTCGGACGACAATGTCTTAAGAGCTGGAGTTACGTAAGACAGTTACCCATAAAATGGAAATTATTTCCGAACAAATTACACCGTAAACATTGCGTAAGTCTCGGGATCAAGACCAGCCCCAAATGAGAAGATAAACGTTATCGCCACGTTAACGAGCGGTGCCCATGAATTTAAAGAGATTTTAATGGGTTTTTTTCGCCCTTAAGCTGATCACAGACAGCCCGTGAAATATTGAAGCTGTAAACTTTTGCCAAAATAAAATTAGCAAAGTGTTCGTTATCGCAATGCACTTAGCTACGTGCAGGATTCTATATTCTGCCAGTTGGAATGGCGAGGAACTTAAGGACCGCTGGGAATCAACATCTACCGTGTCTAATACAATACTCCTCCAAAAATTGACGCTGAATGTTACAACGGTATTTCGGCTTAATAGGTTTTGGGCTAGAGAGCATCTATTAAATCTGAATAACCATTATCCGTTTCCAGAGCTCTTAGATTCTGCACGTCCCATTTGACGCAGAACTTCAATTTTCCAGCTAGTGTAAGTATCATATTGGTAATGGACGGATCTTAATGGAATCTATAGCTGGGTAAACGTGGTGATGTATTTCTTCTAATTATTCGAACATCATTTTTAGACTTGGAAGCAGAAAAATCCATCTTGATGTCAACTAAGGCTAAATACTGTGGCATGGATATGTTAATTTATCCCAAGAACTGCAAAGATAGCCAGTGAAATTTGTAGAATGTTTGCAGAATTTCTCTCCACAGTAACCTGAAGTTAAGTTTTGCTGTCTGAATAATTAGAAGAAATAGGGTATTTACAGCACCAGGACAGTACACAAACTATAAGGACAGAGTGATCACTTTCCCACCCCATCAGTTGCCTATAACCACGACCCCAGTAGAGTAATTTTGATCACTCTCCAGGAAAAAGAAAATGTACTGGAAAGTAATATCGGCAGGAGTGAATCACTCTCCTAATACTGAGTTCACTTTCGCAATACAAAATCTAGGAGAGTGATCTACGACTCGCGCAAATTTGACAAACACGACAGACTCGTAATGCACCTGAAAGTCAACCGTTTTCAGAACAGATGTCTATCCTAACGAGATTACAATATTCAATACTGCATCAATTAATTTTTTACTCATAATCTTGGAATTCAGCATTGGGTGTAAAAAATATTCCATTGCAATTAATTGTGATAAAATGGGGTGCAATAATCAAGAAAACATAAATTTTGAGAGATTACCTTTTATTTCTCTCAATTACAAGGGTTATTGCTACAAATTTAACGCTTTGCATTCACAATAAAATGCATTGATTCCATCAGCACTCTCACAAAATGGATCCTGAAAATCCTACAGAATGATTATGGCAACCTTTGGGTAAACTACATACTGTTATTACATGACCGATTGCCAATGACCAGGTGTGTATTTGTAAAGTCTGTGTGCCTAGTTTGCCTAGGCTACAGTGGGGTTCATAGTTTTATCTCCCAGCAATTACCAACTCGAGACAAGGATCATGTGACAGCAGGGCAAGCTCGTCATCGATGCTCAAATATATGATGTAAGCGTCAAGTTCATGACCATATATGGTGTAAGTGCATTAATGCATTATGCTACACGAAAAAGATATACTTTCTTTACTTTGACCTAGTGACCTAGAATTTACTTTGACCTGGTGACCTAGACTCTAATTAGACCAGTTGACCTAGAATTTACTTCCATCTTTACTTTGACCTGGAGATAGAGAATTTACTTTGACCTGGTGACCTATAGTTTATTTACTTTGACCTGGAGAACGTGAATTTACTTTGACCTGGTGACCTAGACTTCAATTAGACCTGTTGACCTAGCATTTACTTTGACCTGATGACCTGGAATTTACTTTGACCTGGTGACATACACTTTACTTTGACCTGGGGACCTAAACACTTTACTTTGACCTGGTGACCTACATTACTTTGACCTGGTGAACTACATGTACACTTTACTGTGATCTGGTGAACTACACTTTAATTTGACCAGGTGACCTACATCTATTACATGTACTTTTACCTGGTGACCTAGACTTTAATTTGATCTATTGACCTGAAACAAAATAATGTTAGTCTCACACAATTTCAACCGGGCATAATTATTTTAACATATTGTGTTGATGGATGGATGGATGGACGGACGCATGGATTGACACAATGAGAATGCCCCAAGGTTAATTCTGACCAACGGATAAAACAGAGTCCGCTCTTAATGAATGATCATGCTTACAAGATGTTGAGGCATTTACTCCATCTGATATCCTCAATACTGGTCCCTTAACATCAGAAGATTATATATTTAAGATGATCTGTCATCACTGCTCCCGAGCTAGCATATCTAATTTCACTTATAAAGCTGGTTCTATTTTCCACATGAACAGCTGCTATAAAAGCATGACGGAGATACCAAGGCTATATTTTAGAATCAATTAATGTGAGGTGCAGAGAAAGGTTTCCTGTGGAGTCATATGGTTGTTTTTTAGTCGCCGGACGTCAATTATTTCCAAATATCTCACCAAATCATGAATATGTTATCGATTGTGATGAAGTTTACAGTTCCAGTATGCTTCTGGCTATTTATACCATTATCAATTTGCAAAATGAGGTAGCGCTGTTTACAATTTCAATTTGCGAAATGAGTTCAATTTAGCAGAAGTGGTAATCGCCATACACTTATTTGAGGACTTCTAGAAGCATCATATCTTATATCCTCTGCAGAAGCAACTAGATGGCTCATTATTCTCACATTTCACGATCACATACATAATACAGATGTCAAGGCAATAAATGGAAAATCCATAATTAGTTTAAGCCACAGTAGAAAAATGATTACATCGGGTTTCAAATAATTACACACACGTAAGGATCATGCAATATTCATACGTATACCCTGCATGGCGAGTGAAAATTGTTTAAACATGTCAAGCTTGATGCTTTAATCTTTGAATATCAAATTATGACAGGGGGCAATTTTCTACGAATAATACAATGCATATCTCAATGCACAAGCTTTGAAATACTCGCTCTTACAATTTTCTGATAGAAAAGTTTTGGTTCTGGGATGGAAACAGAACGGAAATTTGATTTCCTCCGAGGTATCAACTCCTGGTTATTTTTGGGGTCTCGAGGGACATCATTCTCAAAACAAACTATGTAACCTTCTCCGAGGTTGTAGAGATTCTATTACCTCCAGAGCCTAAATTTTTAACCAAGCAGATTGTGTTTCTTTAAACATGTGCATGAACCAAGTTGTACATTAAGGGACACGTTCCAATAAATCCAACTGGATGTCTCATGGGATATCCAGCTACAATACAGACGGCTCAGTGATGATTGGCTTAAATTCAAGTGTTTGAGAACAGTTTGACTTACAGTGGAGTTTTCTATGAGTTTTCTAAAATAAAGTCATTTGATTTTGTGGAAAAACGGTCATTTGATTTTATAGTTGTGTCCTTTTTAAGGACGCTGTGAGACCCTGTATCTAACTCTGTATTAGGTTTATTTCATGTTACCATGGTAACTGGACAAAACAATTTATGAAAATTGGCTTTTTCATACTTTCACTGCAATACATGAGATTCCTATACATGTATATTACAGGTCTCACAACTATGAAAACTCTCCTTGGCGAAAATCATAAAGGCATCCGGTAACTCTCATTTATTTAACACTGTCTTAAAAATTGATGTTGTGAACTGATTATGCCATTTGCAGCATTTAGGCCATTGTCACTTGATTGGTTGTTTAGCATGACCAGCTCTCATCTATATTTAGAGAGGGCAAATAATTATACATGACGAGGGATTCACATTTTCAGAAGTAAAACTTACTCATTTTCTTCATATCTGTATACAAATGGTCTGCAATTTAATAATTAATAATAAATAATTATAGCATCTAGCATGTGGATTTGAAAAATCAAGGTCATGCTAAGCAACCAATTAACTGACAATGGCCTTACCTCGACAATTGCCCAAAGTCATGGATGATTGCGAGGGTTGTACCGGTATTACAAGTACATAGATTTTAACTTGTGGTGCAAATTGTTTGCTTTCATTACATTGAGTGAATATGACTTAACATCGCTTTCAACTAGCCTTTTATACAAAACATGACAATACATGTAATATAGGAGTTGGACAAGGTGGTCTCAGCCTGTATTCATTGGCCAGGCATTGGTTATTTATTTATTACTGCCAGAGACATGTGTACTACAAACGCACAATGCAGCATACATAAAATTGAAAAAATCGAAACAAATCTATCACCCTAAAATAAATATCACTACAATAATGAAGAAATAAATAATGGATAAGCTGCATGATTTTGGGCCATTTCATCAACTGCCTGTTCCAATGAATTTGTTCACTCCTTGATTGTACAGCTGGAAATTTCACTTCCTGTGATTGAATTATTGGAAGATTGACCCCAGGTTGAATGTAATAACTGTCACACTGGAACACAGAGACATGATGAGCTTGCTTGATCAGTAATTGTTGGTCAGCTCTCCATCTGCATATGTACGGTCAAATATCGCCACTCGGATGGTGAGATATGTAGTCTGGCAACTAAAAAGCAACCCTTCAATTGACTCCACAGGATAGCCTCCCTTGGCACCTCACATTTATACTGGAATACGGAGGATACTCGGACGTAGCCTTGGTGTCTTAGCTTTTATTACAGCTGTTTATGTGGAAACTATGCAGTAAGAACATGGCCTCTTGAACCGTCTTAAAAAGGAATTAAAGGATATGCTAGATCGGGAGCTGTGCCTAGATCAGAACTTTTTCATACCAGTTACATGTAGCTCAAGCAAACATGGCTTCTCAGGAGCTCATAAATTGAAATGTCATAATCACATGTCGGCAGAACTGACATTTAAATCGGCGTGGGAGAATATATCATCAAGCTCCTTGAAAAGAATATCTCTTTGATTGTGGCATGTTTGGTCTTCACTGTATAGATACACTGAATAGGGTGAGTGAATAGAATTTAACGTCGCTTTCAACAATATTTCAGCTATATCGATACACTGAATAATACATCTAGGCCTAATGAAAGTAATAAGAATATTTTTTGAAAATGAGAACGAATTAGTTGTGACTAGCTTCTCAGTGGATCAAATAAGCCAGAGTAAGCACGTCCATGTAAAAGTTCATTCACATCAAACTGCATGTCTGAGCAGTGTACCCCGCAGGTATAACCATCAAATCATGGAAATGATGGGTTAACTATTCACACAGTGAACACAAATCTCTGCGTTGGTGGATGATCGCTCGAGCCTGCAGGCATGCTCTCGTAAACGCATCCAGATTACGGAATTAGTTTAATCAACTACGGTACATGTGTAGTTAGGGGTCCAGATTTATTTAAGTAGCCACTCAATTATTTGGAGAATGGCGTCACTGCCGACAGCAGAAAGCATTATAGCGGCCGATCCTCGAGCAGATGAAAAATTGTTAACAAATAGCTGCACTTGCTCTAAAGTTGTTTTATAGCATAGCTGCAGGAGGGACTACTTGGGCGACTGGCTCCGTTATAAACGATATGCATCAGGCATGTACAGCACACTCAGTGAATTACACACAACATTTGGTTCGCTATTATTCCCTTGTGCTTGACAAGGAAAGAGATTTATTCAATAATAAACTACAAGACCATATATTACCGAACCTGTGGAGGCACACATCTAACTGCCTCTGGCTGAATATTCCACACCGAGTCTGTATTTCGAGCATTGTCATGCCTGAGCCTCTCAGACCGTGTGATCTACTGATACGACCAATAAAAAGCCACTAGTTTAATACAGGCCAAAATATACATGTATGTATCACCATATGCGGTTATGGGAAAAATGCAGGTGCATGGAGAACTTAAAAGTTAAAGCCAAATTAAAGAAATTCTAACACATTTGATCACTCCGATTTTATGGCGGAACATTTCACTTCCTGTGATCGCATTATTTTGGGATTTACCATATAGTTTGTTTCAATGAAGGCCAATCCCATTTGCTTCTTTCTCTCAAAAATTATTTCAATATACATGCACAAATTGCTTTGGGTGAGGATGGGGCTAATCTCAACATTCATTCATGTACATCGCTGTCATTCGGGATTAGAATAATCCAACACGTTTTCAGGGTTGACCTTAACATTACCATTGTTAGGCCACGTGTGATATCTACGGAGCTATTATCCGTGGAATCACTAATACGTGAAAAGCTCTGCTAAAATAGCCTTCTGACGTCATGGAGGGATAAATGTGTTTCTATTTCTAATTTAAGGATTAATTTGTACCCCGATTTAGAAACAATCAATAGGCGCGTTAGTGATCGGCTTAACTCTGTGTTTCTGTTCAGTGATGAAGTGTAAACTGTACAAGCTATATGTCACGCATCCATCTTCATGAACGTGTTTTTACAGTAAATGCACCAGTAGACCTGTATCCAAGGATACCATGTACATACATTGTCTTCAATTGAATAGAAGTTTCCAGAACTGAGCAGGTTAGGCAGAACCATCTAAAATGATGGTCAAAAAGGTCATTTTTGCCCAATAGTCAAAAATATTATAACCAGGTTGACTCACTGGTTATCACAAAGGGTTATTTTGGGGGAGCTAGCATTTAACCCTAGTGACACTCAATAAGTATAGAATGAAAGTAACTCCAACTTCAAGAAGACAGTTCCAACTTTAACATATAATTCCGGTAAATCCTGGTGTGCAATCATGTACAATATAACAGATTCTTAAAAGGTTTTCCTCTCATAACATGTGGTTTCCACTCTGTAGAATCTGTGTAATAACTTACATGTAGATTAAAGGTCTAACAATGTCTTTCCGGAAAGCTGGGTACCAGACTTAACCTAGACCAATGTTGTCTCTTCTCGAGCTGGATACCAAACTGACTAACATTCACAAACTAGTGGTTTTATGCTAAAATGACAGGATATGATTTCAATTAAACAGTAGGACATCAAAGATACAATAATTACTGGACTGGCCTAAACGAGTTCTACATGCTGAGTTGTCAGACAATATCTGTGACTTGGCAGCACCATTGTTCCCAAATACATATATGACAACCCAGGGGTTCAGTTCAGTAAACAACAGATGTCTGATTCAAATAGGCAAGGTTGCAGCTTAAACACACAAGTGAAATAGTTTACAAAAGATGTCAGTCTACAATAAAGAATATATATGATATTTAACAGCTATATGTAATTCAGTGATTTAGACATCTCAGTTTGTCACCTGGCACTTGGTTACAGTATATCGAACCAAGAGCCATCCACCATTGGCGACCATGTATGAGGCGCCGTTTGTCACTTTCTGATTTAATCTACTGATTTATAAATATCGGGTATTTAGCAGTCGGATATATAAATATCGGGTATTTAGCAGTCGGATATATAAATTTGCAAAAAATGAACGTGAAATAAACACCAAGTTCAGTCAATTTTAAATCCTATATCAGCGAATAAAATCCGAGAAAAATTTATAAATACCTATTTTGGATTTCAAGATATATATATATCTCGTTGTGTTATTTCTGGGATATAAATTTCTCCACCATATATATATATATTCCTGATAAAGGATTTCTTATTTATATATTCAAGGTAACGTATCTTACTGATATATAAATATTTAAAAATGTGTAGTTGGGTATATATATATCCATCTTCATCTAACTCCGGATTTACAAATACTGAACTGAGAAAGTCTCATATATAGATATCCCAGTTATAATATGCTAATGAGTTGCGATACGTTTACCGCAAAAATGATGATGTCACACTAAGCCTCTTCAAGTGTACCAAGGGTCGGCAAACACCGCTCAATCATTCCGCAGATTCTCATGGGGTATTGTAAACACACGCTAATTTGTGGGTCATCTGTGAATATTATCGGGCAAATTCATTCAGGTACTTCTTACTTTTAACCAGCGTTATTCGCAGAAGCACAGAATTTATAGAAAGCTATATTATTATTAGTATTCATTATGTCTTGCCCACGGATCACAAGGACTTTTGTCACCTGAAACACGAAATAGACAATATAATCTAAACCAACACCAAAACGACGTCATCGGTTTTTGAGACTCATCAGCATACTATATTAGCATACTATAAATGGGATATCTATATATGAGACTTTCTCAGTTCAGTATTTGTAAATCCGGAGTTAGACGAAGACTGGATATATATATACTCAACAGCACATTTTGAAATATTTATATATCAGTAAGATACGTTACCTCGGATATATATATAAGAAATCGTTTGTCAGGAATATATATATATATATTGTGGAGGAATTTATATCCCAGAAATAACACAACGAGAGATATATATATCTTGAAATCTAATATAGGTATTTATAAATATTTCTCGGATTTTATTCGCTGATATAGGATTTAAAAAGTCGGTGTTTATTTCACGCTCATTTTATGCACATTTATATATCCGACTGCTAAATACCCGATATTTATAAATCAGTAGATTAAATCAGAAAGTGACAAACGGCGCCTCATAACCATGAAGTGAGTGAGTGAATATAATTTAACGTCGCTTTCAACAATATTTCAGCTATATCACGACAAACCAAATAAGCACCAGGTGCCCAAATTAGAAGTATACCGGCAAGAAACCACACAACCCTGTATATTAATCCACAAACAATTTATTAAGATCCATAAAACTTGTATGTATAAAAATGCTACACATAGACAATGTGAAATATGCAGTACATGTATAACATGGTGGAATTTGGGGTAAAATGGGAGGCCAGGTCAGCACCACCGCTACATGCGTCTGAGTAGAAAAGTCCAAATCTTTAAATTTAGTACATGTAACGAAAATGAAAAACACTGAAACATACAGGTCAGAACGCATGAGCAATAGCGGTGACCTGGCCACCAATTTAAACCCGCCCTAACACAACTACTAATGACTTATTATGGGGCGGGCGGGTGGGAAACTTTAAAAATTTCTACGTGTACTAAAACATCTCTGGCTGGTCGGTGCAAACTGGACAGCGAAGTCAAATACAGCACGCGTTAAATAGCCTGGCCAAACCATGCACCATGGGAAAAACACGTGGGATAGGAACACCCCGGTGTCTGTGATTTAAATGTGAACGGGGATATAAACACTCCAGAGCCTGTGATTTAAATATGAACTGGAATAGTGATCAGAAAGTTGACTACATGCTAGAAGTCCAAAAACAACGACCAGCGAGGCAATTCAGGCTGAAAGGACACATTCGTGTACATGTAAGCTACATATAGAACATCACCAGTACTTTGAGCTAAGGTTACATGTGGATCTTGCCTTGTTCCAATTACCCATTTTGACAAGCCAAAATGTCATAATTAGAAGTATACCGGCAAGAAACCACACAACCCTGTATATTAATCCACAAACAATTTATTAAGATCCATAAAACTTGTATGTATAAAAATGCTACGCATAGACAATGTGAAATATGCAGTACATGTATAACATGGTGGAATTTGGGGTAAAATGGGAGGCCAGGTCAGCACCACCGCTACATGCGTCTGAGTAGAAAAGTCCAAATCTTTAAATTTAGTACATGTAACGAAAATGAAAAACACTGAAACATACAGGTCAGAACGCATGAGCAATAGCGGTGACCTGGCCACCAATTTAAACCCGCCAAACACCCCCAAAAGGACCCCTGTCAGTTACCCGAGCAACAAGAGCAGTGCCACATACTAAGAAATGTCAGCAGAACTGTGTGCAAAATTAGCAAACTCTAAGGCTGCCGAATACAGTTTTTCCAACCCGAAATCCAAGTCTCTCAAATACGCGTCGGAAGACCAACCCCCTAAACACTGAATTATCTCCCCTGGAATGCCTGCACGAAATGCAAATGACGCACCCCCTCGCCTGAAACTGTGCCCAGTGAAAAATCTTTCCGGTAGACCAATAGCTACCAGGGTTTTTGATAGAAAGGCCTGAAAAACCTGATGTGTTATGGGCACACGCCGGAGGGGTGGGTTGCAATGCCGAGTGAACAGGGGTTCCAGTGGCTCTACAGTGCCACGAGAAACTAACATTAATTTAAAGGCACGAACAGGGCACAGAGGCGAACCAGGGATGGCGGCGAGAGGAATTTGAAGACAATGATCGCCGAACTGGTTAGTTTTTGAATATTTCAGAGCTACAACCAATCCCTGGGACAATGCAGAGACATCTTGAATACAGGGATAACGAGCTGGTGAAAAGGCAGCCACAGATGGTGGGATCAGAGAAGATTTTCGCGCCATTAAAAAGAAAGCGAAGACAAACAAGCAATACATCGTACAATGAAAACCATCGGTAAAATCAAGAGCATGCCAAATGCGAATCAAAATGGATGGAGTCATAGGTCGAGCCTGCACTGGAGTGCGAAACATTTGCTTGCCTGCCCCCCGTAACGTTAAAGTCAAAAGAATATGTGAAAGGGGTGGGCAGTCATAGCCATATAAGAGATGTAACAATCTGACTCCATTCAAATAATTTTTTACACTTGCTATCGCAGTAAATGACAATCTTAAAAATTGCACATATAAACACAAAACATCAATACCTACAGGTAACGGAGTCAAACCATAATGGTCACAAAAAAGATAATATGCCCTCCACTGAGTTCGGAGATTCCCATGGGTCCCCTGCGCAAAGGCGTCCTTCTGCGTTAAACGTGCCGCTTTTCTCAAGGCACGTAATTGTTCACCTACAAATTACCAGGAAGCAGAAAACTCGAATAAGCTTTGAGAAACACAATACTCCTGGTCAATATTGAAATTGTATTCCGCTAAGAACCGCGACTTATGCTGGGGTGACAGGTGACAGCGGGATAAAAGATCTGCAGCCCTGTTAGCTTTAGTTGACAAGTGAATGGCACGAATTTCAAAGTCCCTAAACGCGGCATGGAATGCAATTTCCCGCATACAGCTAGCCATAACGGGATGACGCACTCTGCCAGAATTTAACACCATGACTACGGCTTGATTATCACATGCAACGGTAATACGCTTTCCAGACCAACAATGGCCCCACAATTTCACAGCGACCATGATAGCCATGCACTCAAGCATCGCAATCGGCAGCTGCTGATCACGAATCCACTCAGGAAAAGTAGAATGAAAGAATCCAGAATCTGCCCATCCTCCACAACCTGTTAAACAGGCGTCAGTCGCGAAGGTATCATCTGGGTCACACCATGGGTCAAACTTGAGAATAGACACACCATTGAAGACGCGCACAAAACGACTCCACCACATGACGTCCTTGCGAAATTCTTCGGACACGACAAAACGTGATCGGTCACTTTGTATACCGCGCAAGACAGACAGCATTCTAGCAATAAATAACCTACCGGGCTGTACACACTTAGCAATGAAAATCAGTTTCCCAATGAGTGACTGCAACTGACGCTTCGTAGCTTGAGACCGTTTCAGCCAATCATCAAGGAGTTTATCCAGACCCTCTAACTTATCGGCAGGAACGCGTAACTGTGCGGCTACCGAGTCAATTTCCAGACCCAAAAAAGGCATTTCAGTGGTCGGTTCACATGCTTTAGAGTCTGCCTCTTCAGCCCCGACCTCATGAAGAACAGCACGAAGAGTACGAAATGAACCGTGAGCTCTATCAGGAGTGTCGGCACCTCCAAAATCGTCAAGATAATTAACAGCATTGACACCCCGAGAGTGAGCAATGTAAAGGATGGCATTCGTAACCCGCTGGCACACATGCGCGGCTGATCGTAAACCGAATGGCAAGGAACAATCTATATAAAATTTATTTTCCCATGTATAACCCAAAAGGTGTAAATCCCCTGGATCGACAGGCAGTTGCCGATAGGCGCGTCGCAGGTCACATTTAAATAATAAACAACCGCGTCCCTTCTCTCGCACAATGTCCAGTAACGAGTCCACTGTAGGATATGTCAAGTCCACAACACTGTCAAGGTACCGATCTTTGGGAATACCATCATTAACCGATGTACCGCGTGGCCAACTCAAATCCAAAATAACCCTGCGTGCAGTCCCCCCATCCTTATCAACAGTATTCAGTGGAGAAAGTGTTAAGTCAGTTGTAAGTGGGTTTGAAGTGAAGGGACCTAGTGTTGCACCGTACCGTAACTCTTTATCAATATACTCGGAAACAGCAATGGGAAAGTTTTGAGCACCCTGATGCGTTCGGGAGTCACACGTCGGTAATACATCTTTAGAGTATCCAACCGGGAAACCGAAACATAAGAAGTCTGCCACGACGCGATCATGATAGCTAGACAACAAGCGTTGTAAATGTGGAATATTCCAATTCGACGGCACCGGGATACGACAACCATCAATGTTCGGTTTGGAGGACGCGACTACCCGACTATGGGCTGCCAGCATATAAGCAGTTTTATTGGTAGGGGAAACAGGACAAAACTTAGACGTGTCCGTGTATTGCGGCACATCACAAACACCACTAACGGTATTGACAAGACAAGACAAAACGGGACAAAGTTCTGGACCGGCTCCATTTAATGTAGCAACAGAATGACTGGACACGACAGGACTAGACTTGTGAAGTTGCGAGTCACTACACTCCGGCCGCACTATTTGTCAATGCCGCGATTGTAACTTCGGGCACGAACACTCAGGGTGGTCCTGCTGGGCTTTTGTAGACAGCCAACAAGTAGCACAAATGTGTCGGACCCATCTACGCTCCTTCCCGACTAAACCGACGTGAACTTTTTCAGATGACGAACATGAACCGACCTGAAATTCTTTACAAAAGTAAATAGCTGAACGCGAACTATTTGACCCACTTAGGCTGGAAGATTGACCGTTAGGCCTACCATAGCTACTTGTGACTTGTTTTTCTTCTGCACCTGACCGGGCATGAAGAATCACCGACTCCAGGTCATGAAACGGCTCGCCCCATATGCGTAAACCGCGCTCAATATCTAATAACACGGCTGCATGAAAATCCAAGACCGTCTTCCAGCTATAATTACAAGAGTGGTACATGTACATCAATAGTCTCAAATGTGCTAGTCGATGTTTCCGTTCAAGGCTAGTTGGATGCAGGGTCTCCAAAATAGCAACAAAACCAGCGATAAACTGTGGCATGGTCAATTGTTCATAGACAATTTTTCGATTCACAAATTGTACGCCTAAAAATGTATGAGGCCAATGCTGTGGTAAAACCACTTGATCAGTTAATTTTAGGTCTTTACCAGATCGAATTGTTTGAGTAATCATACCTCGCCGTGAAGTAGGAAGTCCGGCCTCATCGGAATTTCCAACATCAAATGGGGCCGGGAAAGAGGCACCCTCCGCCCGCTGATCAAGAGCACCAAGACGTCTCAAATCCGATAGCGTAGGTATGTTGACAGGACTAACCTGGGAAGTAGCCGTAAGATGGACCCGGTGATCATTTGTTGAACGACATTCCATCAATTTTTTCCGCAAGTCTTCAACTTCGGCCTGCACATCACGCACGGTTTGTTGTTTCCTGGCATCAGCGAGCTGACGGAGATATTCACGCTCCCTTTCCACAGCTGCAAGTTGACTATCAAGGTCTGGTTGTTCAGATGGCTGTTGTCCCAAATCTGAAACAACTTGATTTGGCAAGTTCATGTTCACGAACTCAGCCCCCTCTTGTACGGGGGTATCAAACTGAAGCTGACGACTCAGCGTGGTAATCTCGGACTGCAAGTCCGCCATTTCCCGGTTCACGGACACAGAAGGAAGAGGGCGCCCGACATGCAGGGCTGCATAGTCTTTCCGAATACCTCGCCGTAATCGGGGAACAGTGCCGGCAGACATACTACGGACGTAACGAAGATATTTCACTGGACTCGGCAACAGAACAAGACAGGACAACAAACTAAAACTGAAAACTTTAAAAATTTCTACGTGTACTAAAACATCTCTGGCTGGTCGGTGCAAACTGGACAGCGAAGTCAAATACAGCACGCGTTAAATAGCCTGGCCAAACCATGCACCATGGGAAAAACACGTGGGATAGGAACACCCCGGTGTCTGTGATTTAAATGTGAACGGGGATATAAACACTCCAGAGCCTGTGATTTAAATATGAACTGGAATAGTGATCAGAAAGTTGACTACATGCTAGAAGTCCAAAGACAACAACCAGCGAGGCAATTCAGGCTGAAAGGACACATTCGTGTACATGTAAGCTACATATAGAACATCACCAGTACTTTGAGCTAAGGTTACATGTGGATCTTGCCTTGTTCCAATTACCCATTTTGACAAGCCAAAATGTCATACTTTGTGTTCCTGCTACTTCAAAGAAGAAATCTTTGAAGCAGCATGGAACCAGACACCCTCCAATTATCCACCCTATAAAACATGGAGGACAGCGCACAAGACACAGACAGGATACATACATGGTGCAATAAAGACAAGTGATATTACAGTGCTAGACATCACATTATCAAGTTCCTGTTGCTTCTCAGCAAAATGCATTGAAGGAACAGGAACCTGAACCCACCCAACCACCCGCTGGCGACCATGGACATAGATATCTGCATTGATATTAAAATACAAATTGTCATCTATCTAATGTCAGGGGCAGATACAGCTTTTTAATTTGGGCGCCTTTTGAGAAAAAAAAATTTGACAGGCAATTTACGTCTTCATTTCGCCGCTTCATTTTTGAAGTGACAAATGCAAACATGAGTAAACCATCTCAAAATTAAATACAAAACCTAAATTTGCTGCATAATAAACTAAAATATCTGGATTTTTTCTTTGTAATTTGGGCGTTTTTCCTTTCTTAATTTTGGCGTTTTTAGACCTCATTTATTTTGGGCGCCTTATAAAGGTATAAAATAAGGCCTGTATCTGCCCCTGAATGTATATAATAATAGATGGTATGTTTAGTTCTCTATTAAAAATCAGATTACACATTTTTATTAGAAAATCACTGTTACAGCCAGCGACAATATTATTACTCGCCTGAAGATTTTGGAGTGTTATATTGAATAAATCAAAGTTATTAAACATAAAAAACCTCTTTTACCTCCATTTTAGAGAGGCTGTTAGTTCTCTCTAACCTGCAGAATTCTTTGTGGCCCTGCTCATTCAGTCATGTACAGATTCATAGTCAATTTCATTCACTGGATTCCCTTCTTTTGATAGTGCACCAAAATAGGTACTGAAGTAAGCCATACCGGTAACTATATCATTGAAAACTTGACTGTTCTCAGAGTCGGTTGCGGTTTCACTCAATCAGCCTGATTTTAGCACGTATTTGTACCCATCGCGAATAAGAGACTTACCGTACTTCCATTAGATTTTGTAGCATTGAAATAATACACATTCATTACCATGGGATAAAATAGCTGAGGTGAACTGGTTTTTTTGCTTCAGCAATCAACCTCAGCATTTGCAGAATGCCATGGTTATTCAGTCTTTCGTTTCTGTAAATCAGAGGAGTGCTATAAATCACACTCCTAAAATGAGTGAGGCGAGTGAACGCACTCCTGAAATTACTATCCTAGCACTTCAGGTTGGGGTCCAGGGGCCGCCTAGGCCGCGGAAGCTCAGAGGACCTAGATTGCTGGAAATGCAATCTGAGCCATTTCCAGCAAATAAATCTGCAAATTCTCCCTTACATTTTTGTCCTCATTTAATGGGGTTTTTTTTAATTCATGGAGATCCCAATTGCAATTATCTGAAGATATACAAGAGACATGTGCCCCCTTGTCTACACTGTCTGTCCAGTCATGCTTTGTGCTATTATGACAAATAAATTCCACAGCAGCAAAACTTTACAGAGCTCCGCGATATCATGTTAATTTGATACAGCATTTTCCAGACGGAACCTCGGATATGAAGCGATTTTCTTCAGAAATTCTTTATGGACGACAACTTGCTTTGGAATATCAAGTCTGATAATAAGATCAAATCAAAACTTGTGCAAAATGAATACCTAAAAAAAATCTTTCGATCGTGACGTTTGTTT
Source organism: Hanleya hanleyi (assembly GCA_036873755.1). NCBI lineage: Eukaryota > Metazoa > Mollusca > Polyplacophora > Lepidopleurida > Hanleyidae > Hanleya > Hanleya hanleyi. Next base: position 170,373 of record JAVTVY010044987.1, read on the forward strand.
CAAACAGTGTATTAAAAGTTCATTGCAACGCACGCAAATCAAAACATGGCGCCTGCTAACACCGGCGGGTAAAACAAAAATTTACTCAGATCTTAGTACGGAATAATCTTTCTGGTTCAGCTATGATTTCGCCGCTAGGTTTTATCGAACAGACTGATATATTCACGAATATATATTAGCGCTTTCGAAAACAATATATTTGAAGTCGTTGGCGATATATTCAACATCTACTTCAAACATCACATCAAAGGGACGATCGGACTCTCCGACTTCGCTGCTAGAATTACGATTTTGTATTTCCCCAAATAGTCAAGGAATGTACCGCCGAACACAGAAGAGTTCCTATTTTCGTTTTGTGAAAGCGTGATGAATTATCGACTTGTATTTTCAAAAAAATACGCATTGGGGTTTGGGGAGCAGGACTTCTCTAGGTGCGCGATCAATCGCGCGCCTTGAAATGAAATTAGGCGAGCGATGGTGCGTGCGAGCGATCGCTCGCCTCAAAAACGAATGACTGGTTATTTGTATTTGTGCAGTCAACACCATAATTCTGTTTTCTTCTTCCACATACACTTATGTTCTTGTGTATGGGCAATATATTATTACCAAGTTCCCAGTTTGCCTTTGATATGGTCATGTCAAAGTGCACAACTATATTCTCAGACCCCAAACTCCGGCCTCTACACTATAGCAGTCTTACACAGATTTCTCTTTGAAAGTCTGCTCAACAATGTGGCTGTAGCCATTCTCAATAAACTCAGATATAATATCACAGAATTTACACTTTCTGTTTTTGGCCTTGCATCTGTTTGTCCGCATATTCTTTTGTTACATATTTCTTGTATTTATAAGTTTTTCTACAAGTAAAGTCACACATATTTCAAAATATCCTTTTTGTCAATTCTAACATAATTTTCTTTCAAAGACATACAAGTTTACTTTCTTTGAGAACCGTATAGTATTTCAGGTCTAAACTACATGTGAAAGATAGTTTCTCAACTATTGAACTTCTCCACTCAAGTTAACGTTGTCTAATCTATACTATTAAAAGAGCCGGCCTGAAATGTCCATATGTCTGTAACAGCTGAAATGTCCATATTATCTGTAACAGCTGAAATGTCCATATGTCTGTAACAGCTGAAATGTCCATATGTTTGTCTATCACAGTTCAAATCCGCTTTGCGCCGCATTCAATACGAAGGTGTATCCAAGAATCGTAAGCTATTTCATCGCAACATCATCACCATATTATTGATTTGTATGCTGTTTTGTTTTTTGTTTATTTCTCGCAGTCAAAACCTGATGTTTTCTGACTCCTATTCAATGTCATGCAATATGCCTACTTTTACAGCAGTTTCATGAATTCCTTACAGGAGATCATTTGCATATCAGGCCTTTAACAGCCCTGGTGGTACTTAATATTCTTCACTGTACATAAATAAAGCAACACTCGTGTATTCCATTGTCTTCTTGATTGCACACCAATCGCTACTATTAACTCTTTTCATCCAGGCAGTTAAAAATTCATCAATATTGAACTCCTGCCAATTATTACCTTTACAGTGACCGACACCGTAAACTAATTAATAAACTAATAAAATACTTTTTTTTTCTTCAATGATAATTTTTCCAATGGTATTTGGTAGTATAGTTGAGATGTGTGACCCAAGTTAACAAGGGTTGGTAGGACCCAGGTGATAATGTAAGGAATAATGACAATAAATTACTTATTACCGTATACGTGAATAGCCTTGTGAATTACTTCTGACAATGTTTGATGTGATCAACTGTTTTCTGGAGGATCTGTTTACTTTAACACATTGCGATATTGTTCCTTCAAGACCGGACACCTGTGTCTTCATGTACATCCATATGCCTACATAAAATAATCTCTCAATCCCCCTATCAATATTCAATCAATCTCAAGTTTGGGGATAAAATTCAATTGATTGTCAGGGCCTGATCTCGACATTTAGTTTGGGCACCCTTCACGGCACAGAGCGTGATAAATTATAATGAAATTACACACATGTAGGCTGCAATGTGGGACCGTCGAAGCCCATGGAAGCTGTGGGAGTATTAAATGGGTTTTTTTCATTTGGGCACCCAAATTCAAAGCACCCAAACCCGTTATAACGAACTCAAAAATAGACTGGATCAGGCCCTGGTTGTTCAATTGGTTGATCACCCTCTAAAAATAATTGCAAGAAGAAATAAGAATTACATATCCATGATTTTGAACCAGTTATTCAATTTCCTGTTCTAATATATTTGATCTCAAGGTTTTATGCTGGGAAAACGTCACTTCCTGTGATTGAATTATTAGAGGGAATACTGTACTACAGAATTCTCTGTACAATTCCTCGTATCATTTTGTACTATATTGGCTACATGTATGTATGACTGAATTTACTTGTTCCTGTATCTGATGTTGTATTTATTGATGCATTATAATAACAATGTTAATTGTTACGAATTTGAAGGAGCTAATTAGGGATACTGAGCCCTCCTGCACACACTTTTGCACACCTTCTAGAATTTGCATTAATAACGAGAGATCCTGAAGGATCTTGGCGCCCACCATTGTCCGATAATTGTAAGCTAAAATTGACAAGAGGATCTTTTCGTCCATTGTTACTAAGAACAAACGATTTGTAATTTTGTTTGCAGAATTTCGAATTTGAGCGAAAAGATCGAAAAAGGGACACTGGAAAACACCAAGATATTATCTTTCTAAGTTTCAGGAGTATCAAGATTTCTAGAAACTCTACTTGATATCAGTTGTTACAGTACCACTGAAATGAGCAAAGTTACTGTTAGTCTGAAAGTGAATGTCCGGAGGTTCCTTCGTCTTCGTTTTTTTTTTTTTTTTTGCACATTGGGTACTGGAAGTGAAGACAATTCTCTATGACACTTTGATACACTTTGAACTCATTGATATAGAAGGTGAAGGTATGGATATTCTCAAAAGTCATTATATAGAATATGCCCCACCATTTGATTCGCCGACTCTTGTGATGCAACATCACAACTCTGGAATACCGTATTAACTTGAAGCATAACTTGTGATTTTCGAATCAGACCAAAAAAATCAAACATTTATAAACAATGTTTCTGTTTGTAACTAAGTCAAACCTGCTTTAATTAATGCCATTAATCCCTTATTAATTGCACAATCAAACGTAGAAAACGGAAGTTTAAAAGAAAAAGTTAACTCCCCTAGGAGAGAGTTGTCCGCCCCTAGGAGAGCTCTCCACTCAAATCCAGCGTGGTCACTATATAGGCGACTGTAGCCTCATTTCTCATCCTCTTTCTCAAACCGAGACCAGTAGTGAAACAAGGCCGCGGTACGAGGGGACGGAAGGGTGGGCACATTAAATTAAAGCAGGTTTGACTTAGTTACAAACAGAAACATTGTTTATAAATGTTTGATGTTTGTTGCCTAAGTCTTAAACCTGCTTTAATTAATGCCATAGTACCAACATACGGAGGTGGGAACCTCGGTCTTGTAGTATATCAAAGTAGGCTAAGTGACCGCTGGAATGACACAGAAAACATGGGCATAGCATGAACAATCCATAATCAACAAATGAAACCTTGGTTATCAACATAAAAAGGTTAAACATGTGAATAAGATACTGATGTACTTATCTTTGATTGTTCACAGCCATGTAGCTGTGTTTGTGGTGTGGAAATTATTAGTTTCCCCCCGAGAGAGTACCGCAACGAAGTGTATTGGTACTACTCGGGAAGCCGTCTATACCAAGAGAGAACCTCAACCACTGGGATATACAGTCTACTTGGTAAGGCTTATTTATCTTGGCTGTTCCTAAGACCGGTCGAGGCAGGGTCTGTTCCGGGCCTAGTGATCGCCAAGTCACACCACTCTCAGTCCACAATCGTCTTCCATCCAACCAGCATTTTAGGGAGTTGAGTGCAAAAGACGGCGCTGAGATCATTGAGAAGGACGTCAGATTCAACCTGAAGGACACAATCAAAACCGCAGTTAAGGTAAAGATCACACTCACCATGGATACATACATCTTAGGATGATGATACAGTGTCTGACATCTCTATAGAGGATCCAAGGTCGTCCATCTGACTTATTTCTTCCTTCCATATGAGATCAATCAATTGTGGACCAATAGTATGAATGAGATGAGATGATACAGCAATTTGCAGATTTGCTGTGATGATTCAAACTGCCGCCCCCCCCCCTTTTTTTTTGGAATTTAGTTGACCACGTGCTGGGCATCTATACGCGGCCCAAGCGTGGTCATCCTATCCGACTGGACTGATATCTCTCAGATAGAAATTGGTGAACGTGGAGTTCGCCGTCCAGACAAGACTGGACAATGTCAAGGAGGGGCAGGTTCTTCCATAAATCTCAACAAAAGAAACCTGGCCGGTAAAGCCGAGGGTAATATGGAGTAGTAATAGAAGATACTAATCTAACTTATCTTTTGAGTGTCTTCCCTTAAAAGGGTAAATCATGGATATGATACAGAATATACTTATTCTTGAGTGCCTCCATCCATGCAGCTGTGCTCGTGGTGTGATATGTAAACTCTACCAAGATGTCAGGATCCTCTACCACTCGGGTTGTTAGGTCTTCTTGGTCTAGAGGGCGCCAAGCCACGCCATTCTCAATCCACCAACGACTTACGTCCAACCTGTCTTGTGAGATGAGCTTAGGATACACAGCTGAGATCATCCAAAAGAAAGTCAGTTTCAAGCTGAAAGACACAAGCAAAACCGTAGTTAAGGCAAAGATTAAAACTCTCAAAGTGTCAGACCACTCAGATTGATGATTAGTGAGTCCATGGTCGTCTATCCGACTTATTCCCTCCTTCAAAGACGATCATGATGAAGTTTTAAAATTGAAACATACTTGAGACAATTGTTGGCTTGGAGAACCCGGGAATCAATTCCGGAACCTCTCGCCTGCAAAGCGAGCGCTCTACCATTTGAGCTAGCTTCGCTGGAGCAAGATGGCTGCCTTGCTGCAATGGTGACAAATTCTGCCCCCCCCCCCGTCTCTTCTTGAAAGAACTAACCACGTGCTAGGTAGCCCTTAGTGACCTAAGCGTGGTCACACTATCTGACTGCACTGACATATCACACAGATAGAAATTTGTGAACGTGGAATTTGCAGTCCAGATACAAGAACTGGACAATATCATGAAGGGACAAGTTCTTCCATACAGACCATGTGTAGCGATGGTACGAAACACATTAGAAGAAGTGGAAGGCAGTAGTGGGGGCGTCAATAGTACATCTACCTTCTGGCAATTGATAAGACTATTTTATGGTCTTCTACAACTACGCGGCTTTTTTTTTTTTTTTTTTTTTTAAAAAAAAATCAAGCCTTGCTGACCGGCGAAGGGATATGATAACCGTAGCCGACGAAATCGGTACGAGTAAGATAGTGACGGAAGGCACAAACAGGATCTGGCAGAAGATCGACCCCGAGGCCATGTACAAAGTCTGACAAGGTAGGAATGGAGTACGACGTTGAGCGCACGGACCTGAATGAACAGACTCATTTTTGGCAATAACTTCAGGAATGGGCCGAAAAGAATGCAAGACCAATCCGCTGTCCAGGTCATAGAAGATCTTTCAAGAGCATAAAGATGAGACACTCTGGACGTCAAAGCAAACGCCGCCACAAAGGCCGTGTCATAAGACACAGTTTTATAGACGCGGACTCTTAAGGGTTCACAAGATGGTAAATCAGGTCACACAGAACCACACCGATATCCTATTTCGGTAACAGTTGGCGAGTACAATGCGACTGTAATGCGAAGGCGCGAATAAGCGCAGAGATATAATCGTTAAGGCTAAAGTCGGTACCAAAGGTAAGACGTAACACGCTAGCCAAAGCAGATCGATAGCCCTCCATGGTGCTAAAATGAAACTCCCTATCCCGGTGAGGGAGAAGGAGGAAGTCAATGCGAGGGAAATAGAATCGGGGACGGTATCACGTCCTCGGCACCAGGACCAATATAGGAACGTAGCAAGTAAGGTCCTACATATAATAAACAACCTCAAGGTTGATGACAGAACCATAAAGTCAAAGTCTAACCATTGGTGTAATGGTCTATACAGGAATAAAGTACTTGATGTAGAAAGCCGGAAAAACTGTCCAAGTACACCACGAAAACATTGTGTTGTTTAAGCACAAACCTAAGGCACATGGATCTCAACACAATGTTTGTGTGTTAAAGTCAACATGGTTCATTGTTAAAACAACACTGTGCTGAATTCAATTAAAGGTGACTAGTCCGTCATTCACATTCCCGCTGTCGTCCTCAGAGAATATCCACGTCCATAATCCAAAGACCTATTCAATATAACAGTATTTGACCCAATACTGCTGATTGTAATACAATTTTGATATTCTGAACTCCAGACTGGAAACAACAAGGTCTGGACAGGACTCTCTTCGTAGAGTAACAACGAACCTAAGTAAATCACAATGTGAAAAACCAGAGAAGAATTGATACAAGTGGAAAGATGACGCCAAACGAACGGACTTCCCCTCCCGCCGATGACCGACGATGAAGAATCAAAGGGGTGCCGATGAATGGATATAAAATATGCATCTCACAAATGAAGAAATGACGTGACAAACGGCGTTATGGCGTACCGGAAACGTCTAACCGATGTAATAGAACGACGCACAGGTGTATGAGAGACACATGACGGCGTAATGAAGCTGCCGTCAAAGTGTAACAGGAAAGCGTAATGTGAAAAATGCGAGAAACGTTGTATATGATAAACAACGTAGTGATTTCCCAATTCACAACAACTTAATGTATATACATGCTCAAACTGGAGCAGGATACAAACTTATAAAAGTACACGACATAACCGAAGGGCGTTGCAAACAGTAACCCCGAAGTCGAATGTAATAAATTTTCCTTCTCTTTAAACGCAGTAGAGATGAACATATTAAATGTTTGTAGCGTTAATCACCAAATGTAAGCTCAATGAGATAAATGGGATTATGGATCTTTGTGTCAGTGAACATGAAATAATGTGTCAATGAATATGGTTACATTATGACCTCTCCCGATGTAATTTGTCTCCTGTACATGAATTCAGTACTGGAGTTTTATATGGAGAGAATATTAAACATTTACAAGAATGTTACTATCAATAACCAAAAAGTCACACAATCGACATCCAGAACAAAGATTTTTCCAGGAAACCAAAACAAATCCTTAAAGGATTTTTAAATTCCCGAGGAGAGGAAAAACATTTAAGGTCTCTCGCCGGCAGGAGGTTATTCAAAAATTTTGAATTTGAAATGACCTAACACGAACAAATTTGCCGAGAAGTGGAAGAACAGTAAGAAACATTACTAAAGAGCAGTTTGATGCTCTAGTAGACTGTACTGGTAATACAAACTTGGTAGAAAGAAACCATAGAAGACTTCACGACTTACGTGTCATCAGGGTTAAACCTTGGCCGGCCAATAGATTCCCACTCACGCTAGCTAAATTTAAAATTTTCTCATAGGGAAGAAATTAAAATTAGTGCATAAGTCCATCTGAATTATAAGCGTAACACAGTATACAGATGGAACAGCTTGGTGAGAAACAAAACAAAATACATGTATAAAACAAAATTGTGTATCAAGGCATAGCACAGAATCACAATAAACAGTGGGTAATAGAATTACTTACTCACGATAACCCACGTGATCCCTTTGTTGATCGACACACCCTTAATCACATAAAGAGATCAGCAAAGACCTCATTAAAATGCAATAAATAGTCGTAGAATTGAAGCCCCGTAACATCCATTTATGCTATTATTATAACATCGTTTACATAGGGTTGAGATGTGGTTACGTACACAAAAAACAACAAACACGTAAACATGAGAGGCAGAATAAAACCTCCGTAAGATCTCTCTTGAAGACAGGATATCAAGATCACATAATAATAATTGATATAACAAGAGATTACCTTCTTGGTAGGCCAAAGAATTGAATGGATGCAAGTGAGAACAATCAAAGTCCGAACAAAAACATACAACAACAACATGTTGTTGTTGTTGTTGAAACATTGACGGACTGCTTATAAAGACTCGGATTTCCCCGGCGGAGAAAACCGAACCTCCCGCGTCAAACGAGGGTAGTTCTCACAATCCTGGTAATTTATACAACAGTTCAATGGATAAAATCATGAAACAACGAAGCAAAAACTTGTTCGTTTAAAGTACATCACAATAGGCTCCATACTGACCGAACACAACGGAATGTTGGAGGCTAATAAAAGCCTACCTCAAACACACCGGGTCGTAACTCAAAGTTTGTGTGAAGACGTAATATTGACTACACACTGGCCTAATGCAGGACTGTGTTATTTGTTAAACATGAGATTTCCTAAAGACTTTTAGAAGAACATCGTCAGACGATCATTTCAAGAGAATTTAAAATCTCCGCCCCAAGTATTTAGCGACGTACGTCCAAAGACACTAAACACGTGGCCGACTCAAACGAATCCAAGATTCGCCCCACAAATAGATCGGGCACGGAATTAACTAAACTATGTCCACGTTGTTTATTAGCTTTCCTTTTTGGAAGAGATATGTGGTACAATAGACCGGCGAAATAACCTGAGGTAAAGAATTCTTTTGACTGAAGGAGACAATGGAATGGCCAGGCAAAACTGCCTGGTCTTTGTTGAGCGTAACAAAGGAAACGGGTTTTGGATCAACCTAGACAATGAAACTCCGGACCGGGACAAACTGTCTAGCAACCTAGAATTATCTTCGTGTATGATAGTATGGAATTGAGAGAAACTGGGTCTTGACCAGCTCGTTCAAGATCCTAACAACACTTCACACATTGAACAAAGAAATTTCTAAGACCCGTCTGCCGATCTCCGAAATAGACGGGTCCTCACAAGCATTTAAAAGCAAAGCACGACGGCCCTGGACATAAATCCCCAAGCCGTCGGAACCCATAATACATATTCCGCGTACGTGGACGCACAATAACACAAATCTTTACATGAAAACCAAGCCGTGTGAGCGTCCAAAAGGGAACAAATTTTTCCCTCACATACGACACGGAATAAAAGACGGAACTTCCGACATAATAATACAGTAAGTAAGTTCCGAATAATACAACAAACTCAACACCTGATAAAGGATATACCAGCGAGACAACAACAACCAATGTTGTAAGATTGGCTCTGAATACTTCCCTAGATGTGCACTGCTCGAGCAAACAAGAGAAAGAGGATGAGAAATGAGGCTACAGTCGCCTATATAGTGACCACGCTGGATTTGAGTGGAGAGCTCTCCTAGGGGCGGACAACTCTCTCCTAGGGGAGTTAACTTTTTCTTTTAAACTTCCGTTTTCTACGTTTGATTGTGCAATTAATAAGGGATTAATGGCATTAATTAAAGCAGGTTTAAGACTTAGGCAACAAACAGTTATCTTACACAACTAGGCCCCATGTGGGACCTGTGTACCAAATTTCAGAAAGCTCCATGCAGTACATCCTGAAAAATCACGATAACAAAGTTGCATGGCAAAATATAGAAGCCTGTTGGCCATATTGGATTTTGAAATCGTACCAAGAAAAGTTTCTTGCACAACTAGACCCCAAGGGGAACCTGTGTACCAAATTTGAGAAAGATCCATGCAGTACTTCCTGAGAAATCACGACAACAAAGTTGCATGAGGAAATCCAAGATGGCTGCCTGGTGGCCATATTGGATTTTCGAATGGGACCAGAAAAGGTCTCTTGCACAACTAGACCCTAAGGGGAACCCGTGTACCAAATTTAAGAAAGATCCATGCAGTACTTCCTGAGAAATGACGATAACAAAGTTGCATGGGGAAATATGGAAGCCTGTTGGCCATATTGGATTTTGAAATCGGACTAAGAAAAGTTTCTTGCACAACTAGACCCCAAGGGGAACCTGTGTACCAAATTTGAGAAAGATCCATGGAGTACTTCCTGAGAAATGACGATAAAGTTTCATGGGGAAATCCAAGATGGCTGCCTGGTGGCCATATTGGATTTTCGAATCGGACCAGAAAAGGTATATTGCACAACTAGACTCCAAGGGGAACCCGTGTACAAAATCTGAGAAAGATCCATGCAGTAGTTCCGGAGAAATCGCGGTAACAAGAACTGTTTACGGACGATCTGACTGACGGATGGACCATGGACGAAAAGCAATTTGAACACCCCACCGTCTGGTGATGGTGGGCTAAAGTTTGCGTCAAACATACACACATTAAAACTTCTACAACAAACCGATTTCTCTCCAATAACCTAAGATACAGTTTTCTTTCACCCGACTAAAAGATCTTCTAAAGACTAGCTGCTCGATAAAAAGAATCTCTTGCAATCTTAAAATCTATACAGTCCAAAAGAATGTTTCACTGTGAGATCTTCAGGCTAATTTTACAACACGGGAGACTGTTATTACCTTTTATTGTATGCTGACCTATCAGATCATTAGCCATATTTCCTACAACAATGAATGTCAAAGACTGACCCAATACTTTTATTTCACCCTTTTTGTGATGGCAATTAGCTCCATGGTGACAATTGATCTTCCTAATTTAATATCAAGAGGGAAACACCGGTCGGTGCAGGAGATCTTAAAAAAATGCCAACAAACATTGAAAATACTTGTACAATACCGGTATTAACCTTTGTTGCAAGGCTATTCTGTGGTTCAAGTTCCTGCAAAGTTGAATGAGATCCCACAAATTGAGTTTCGGTAAAAACATTTTCTGCAAAGTCTCACGGTTTTTCCAAAACCACCAGCACATATATGGTCTATGACGAACTAAATGATTAACAAGCAACATAAAAAATGTAATTGAATTTCCGTGATTAACACACAAAATATTTGTTTGTACATAAACAGAGTCGGATTGATTTCTGTAATAAACTTCAGCATTGAATGAGTGGTGAATACTGAATAGAATAACAGAATTAATGTTGCAACCTCATCAAAGCTTGATGGAAAAAATAATAAAAACTCACACATGAACGAACACGCAGACATACTGGAATATTATAGGGGTCTCTAGATAACAGAAGACTGGACGATCACGTCAAGCATATGTAACACAATACACAAAATATTAATTCAAACCAACTCCAAAACATCCTAGTCCAAAATATCAATATTTGTTACACCAAAAGCAAATATTTAATCTGGTTCAATCACCATTTTAGAGTTTCCAAGCATTCATGATCATATGATGTGGCAATAGACACGAGTCACAAATAAAAACATCTCCGTGCTCATGTCGCCGTTATCCTCCAGTTCTCCTCATATCGAATAGCATTTTTTTTTTTCCTGATATTTATTTTGTGAAAAGTCTAATGTGATTGTATCTTGATCCTCCCAGTGTGCGTCAATACTTTTGCACGGTGACAGACAGTGTTGACAGAGTGGAGCCGACACATATCCGAGTCTGGATGGGTCTTATATGGTTGTTGTAATATCATCTAATTGTTCTAGCAACATGATGCCAGTTTCTACAAGTACAATTGTCCATCAGTAATAAACGCTCATAAATGTGACAACAAAAGACACTCTGAGTAATAAATAAAATACAATAGGAGAAGTCAGTGAATATCAGTAATGTCGCTTTCAACAATATTTCAGTTATATCCCAATATCTGGTTTATACTTGGTGTAAAAATGCACAAGACAAAGCCTACAATAGCCTGTCTGAGCTCAACAATGCGTCTAGACGTGACCCTTTTCAGCTGCACAAAAGCCTCAACAAAAGCCTCAACAATGCGTTCTTACACCAAGTATCGACCCCAACATTTGTGTCCTGTTCCTTTTACACCCAGAAGCCTCATGGGTGCGCTGGTTATAATCACTTCTTACAACAAGCTGTCTGAGGAGCTGAGCCTCTAAATTCTTCCCATGACCCGAGGTGTGCACAGTAACAGTCACCCAATCAATCACACGAAGCACCACGAGGCTACGAGAGAATGGGTCAACGGAAGATGACCTTAAGGATAACCTGATCTCATTTTGGGGTCAGAAACTTTGTTTGTGCAATAAGTGAGTGAATAGGATTTAACGTCACTTTCAACATCATTTCAGTCATATCATTACGGTCATAAGCACGACACTGTTGTTATCCTTAAAACAGCCTTGTGAGTTTTCACTAGTTGGCATTACAATTTAGCATTGGTACAATGTATATAGGTTTAGCCAATTTTATGTCTTTCGCTATATAGCTGAAATATTGCTGAACGTGACATTAAACCTTAATTCTCTTTCTCTCTTATAGTGTTTCTTGAACATGTTAAAGGAGTGGTGCAATTAAATGATCAAATCCTAAGTTAGAAGAAGGGGTAGAAAACCACAAAGTGTCTGATATCAAAATATTGGGGGTTCACCGATGCCAGGACCATAATTTAGAATAAAAACCTTTACTCCAGCCCTCATCCAAATAACACCGGAAAACACTCACAATTCACATTTCTCCTGACTGAGTTCCATTAAAATCACTGTGTACATCCTCTTTTATGTGGAGGGAAGAAAATATGTCATCTGTCATAAAATGAACCGACGCAAGCAACCAAGCGTAATGTGTGCAATACCAAATAACGTCCCAATAAATTATCAGGGAACTGGCGTAAATATAACCCGATCACGCCATTGTTCCCCCTACTATAGCCACTGTTGACCTATCCCAATGAAGCGTAACAAACGCAGAAAGACAGTTACTATAAGTCAATTCCCATTTTCCGTGGCACGGCATACACGTGACGGACCCCTTTAATGTTTTCCCTAACATTTCCGGGAAATTCTGGATCAATTCAATACTAGTTTCCATGGCTCATGTTTACATCGTAAATGCAAATTGGAGACAACAGAACAAAGAGCATACAGTCTAAAAAAACTACATTGTGTCTACATGTAATAATATCAAAATATTAGGGTTTCACAGATCCCAATAACAATTAAGATAAAAGCCTGTATTGAAGCCCTCATCCAAATAACACCGGAAAACTCACACAATTCACATTTCTCCTGAAAGAGCTTCATCAAAATCAGTTTTACGCGGAGGGGAGAAAATATGCCATCTTTTATAAAATGAGATGCGAGCAGCCAAACCTAATGTGTGTAATTCCAAATGACGTCCCAATACATAATCGTGGGACTGGCATCAATATGACCTGACCACGCCATTGTTCCTCAACTATAGCTACCATCGATCTATCTCAATGAATTGTAACAAACGCAGATAGGCGGTTACTATAAGTCAATTCCCATTTTCCGTGGTGCAGCGTATAGGCGACAGACCCCTTTGATGCTTTTCCCTATAATGTTTCCGGGAAATTTTCCCCTCCAGATCGGTTCAATAATAGTTTCCATGGCTCGTGTTTACATCGTAAAAACAAATCGGAGACAATAGAACAAAGAGTATAGACATAGCTCAACTGACAAAATTGTCCGTCAACAAAGGAAATATCTGATGGCGCTCATGATTGTTGGACAGGACCGGGCTGTCACAAGCCGGAAGCTACACACAGAAACATTTGTTAACATAAATGGTATTGCTCTTGTACAAGTAGCTTGTCTACCAGTCAGATGCAAGATAAAGTGGTTTTAGATATTCTTTTTGGAAGATATGAGCAACATTCCATTAAAAATGGAGGGAGACGTGTACCCGTATTCGTAGTCAGATGGTCAGGATAATTACCTTTTACCAGGTGTCCCTAGCTGTTTGTAGTCAGATGGTCAGGAATATTACCCTTGACCAGGTGTCCCTGTTTGCAGTCAGATGGTCAGGAATATTACCCTTGACCAGGTGTCCCTGTTTGCAGTCAGATGGTCAGGATAATTACCGCTTATCAAGGAACTGGCTTGTCACCTAACCATACCAAGGAGGCCTTAGCTTAATATTTGTCAGAAGAGTTAAACATAATTTGATGATCAGACAAGTATATATGGTAGTTCCTGGATGATTTCATCATTGAAGGAAACAAAATTTTCAACCAGGGTCATAGAATTCAACATTATACAGCGAAGTTTGCCATGAAGAGATGCATATAGTCACTCTTTTGAGACGGGTTTACCAGCTGAAAGCTGAAGACAGATTGAATTGTCCAGGCCTCTTGTTTTGTGAGACAACAGGCGAGTGACAATCACTCGCCTTATTTATTCTCAGGAGTGTGGTTAGCACACCTAAAATCACACCCCTTAAATGAGTCTAGGCGAGTGATGGGTTATCTCCCTTGATAACAGACGAACAGTGACCAATAATGATGTGAAATTTGACAGTGAGTGGTTCTCCTGCAATTTTTCTTTTCAAAAAATGAGGTGGGTGTTTTTAAATTTATTATTATTAATTTTTTATTTGGCACACATGTTCTTTCAAACTTAGAGCACCAGTGGAAAGTTGATGTCAACATTGATATGTCAAAGACAACTATTCCCCTAATTTCTGCAATTAGAACTCATTATATCAAAGAATTTAGATCCAACTAACACCCTTTTTAAAGAATGAAAATTTATGGGGAGTTAACCAGTATTCCAACTATATTTACTTATATTTATCAGAAGTCTCCCCTTGTAAATTGCTGATTCCAATAAATTAGAATCAGCCACCAGAGTCCCATTGGAATGATCAATTAATTGAAATGTCTGCATAGAAAAACTTCCATTTGTGACACACAACATGAGACGGCAATTACAATATACAGTTTATTGAATTTGGCACAAGGAGGCACGCTTGGGCATACATACCTAAAAACTTACTGCTATTCGGGATTCTACATAATAATTTCCCTATCTAGAAGATATGTCACCCAAGCGTGCTCCATCAGATTGACTAGTACATGTATATCATGACATTGAATAATTGTATTTGAGTACAGGTATAAAAGCCAAGCTGCCATTAACTCTTTGCTACTTGCTGATAGTCTCGTTTGTCAGCCTTGTATGTTCGGATAAATGCATGCGAGAGGATTTTGTTATAGACAGTCTTTTTTTGAAGCAATATATTTGCATGTAGCTTGATTGAAACCCCGCTAAATATATATATTTTCAGAAAGCCCATACTTTAGTTAATCTGTCCTTCAAAATATCTGCCCATTTGTGTCTAAAATAAAACCAGACCAGGCGAGAAAATGAAATAAACAAAAAAAAAATCTCTGATTTCGACAACATTACCGTGAGTGTATGTCCCAGCCAAATGATAGTTTCCATAAAAAATCTCTTCACGATTCGCCCAATTCAACCGGACGATCGTGCTAAAATACCAGTGCATCGTCCGTGTGGGTTTTAATCCGACATATAAATCCGAGAAACCCTTTATTTCCATTGTAAATCCAACAGTCGGCTCGCTAAAGTTTCAACGAAGCCATTTTTTTTGGCGAGAAATTCAACCGGCACACGCAGACAAGGCGGCCGGCCAATCGCTGCCATTGTCTCACACGTCTCAACTAATCGGGCTTCGCGATACTAACAGAGCCCGATCGAGGTCAATTTGGTCACGCTATCAAAGAATGATCACATCTCTATCCAATCAAATCCTTCGTTATTCATCCTATCCAATCAAATCACTCGTCACAGGTCGAAAGACCCGGAAATGACCTTTAAAATGAAACCAATATCTCTAACATTCTACCGCGGGAAATGGGATTTCGATAGCGTTGAAAATGGTCAAAAAACGGCAAATTCTTCGCCGATTTTCTCAATTTTCACCACAAGGAAGGTACGTCTTCAATAAAATAAACTTGTTATACGTTTATTGCATGATTTACAATAAAATTTGAACGTATATTGTCGACTATTTCCTTGTCCAACGATGTGGACTACCGACGACCTCTCACTTGACGAACATTTTACTGTGCGGCGATTTTTTTGCGTGGTGGTGAATTGCAGCCGGTTTCGGCCGTTATGGGTATATATGATGCCGGCCGGTTTTGGCCGGTATAAGTACGAAAGGGTTAAATGACTAGGGGCAGCGTGACCTGCTAATGACTAAGAACAGCGGGAGCTGCTGATGCAGGAGGCAGCGGGAGCTGCTGATGTAGGAAGCAGCGGGAGCTGCATAGTGTTATGGTAATAGACAATCGGAGCTGTGCCCACTGTCTATTCAGAAAGATGCAGCGGGAGCTGTCTATACTATGACAAGAGGCAGCGGGAGCTGCATTGTCTCAAAATTGTAATAGACCATGGGATCTGTGCCCACTGTCTATTCAGAAAAGATGCAGCGGGAGCTGTCTATACTAGGACAAGAGGCAGCGGGAGCTGCATTGTCTCAAAATTGTAATAGACAATGGGAGCTGTGCCCACTGTTTATACAGTTCAACAGCGAGAGCTGTAGATAAGATGCAGCGGGAGCTGACTATAATAGGACAAGAGGCAGCGGGAGCTGCATTGTCTCAAATCTATAGCAGACCGCGGGAGCTGTTCCCGTTGCCTGTACAGTAACTATCGATAATTGTAGATATAAGCCGCAAGAAGCTGCCAATATCTGGCTACAGCGGGAGCTGTTATTATGACCAGGGGCAGCGGGAGCTGCATGGTATATGAATGTAGCAGACAGCGGGAGCTGTTCCGACTGTGTGTACAGTACAAACTATGAAAAAACACTAGTCTACATTTCGCAGCGGGAGCTGCTTGTAGGTATCTTGGGGGTGAATGAACGCAAGTATGAAGTGAATATCGCCAAATGGATGTAATTACTTTAACAGGAATTACATACAGACCCCCAAGATGATATATGTTAAGTATAAGGATAACCATGCTAGGTGTACCATATGGAGGCAAACCAATATAAACAATTTTTATAAAAGGTCAATTACAGGAAATAATAGACAAGATAAAAAGACGACATATATCAAGATCACTAACATTTCTATGCAATATTGCATACATAATACTACCTGGTTATGGAAAACAAGATACATGCAATATCATTTACTAGACTTACACGCTGAACAATTAAATGGACTAGACAAATGACTCTTCTAACCTAGCTTATATATGTCATTTGGTACATACACCTATGAGCAAGTTCACATCAAGGCGGCCATGGCCATTTGAGCGGTCTGAAATGAACCACTGGATGTATGAATGTATCTATTGTAACAGTCTGATGACCAGCGTCCCAAAAGTTTGATCATGTGATCTTGCACGCCAGCACGAGCAGCAGACGACGCCGCTCCTGAACGAAAAGAATGACCCGAAAACAGGCCAGGTTGAAGGCCAATTCTACTTATCACTGAGCGTAAATTCTGTATAAACACTGATCGTGAAAGTGGATTACCATCATCTGTGATAAATAGCGGGTGTGATGGGTTGTGCCCAAAGCCCAAGTTGCATCTGATGGACATGTAGTTTTGGAGAGCCAGCACAGGGCATATCTTGGAATTTTTGAATAATGTCAATGTTATTCCTCTCCTGAAAGGGTCAGTTTTGGAAGCTTTGAGGCGGAGGTAAACACATGGCTTAGTACTATCGAATTGGATATCTCCTAAACATAAGTGAAATTGGGGAATAAATTTTCCCATCACAGTAAATTCACCACATCGAAGAAAACCAAAGAAAGCTACAGTGATTGCAGTTTTCATCATTATATCAGTAAATTGTGAAAATACTCCTTTTTGCAACGTTTTACAAATGCATGATACTATATCGGCTGTAATTGGTAGTCTGTGTCTAACAATAACACCTTGTTCACGTTTGATAGATTTACATATCAAGCTCAATCGCTCTAAGGTTGACCCATTTTGATCTGTTAATGGGTTAGGTAGACCAGCTTCCAGGTATGTAAATCTAATCCCACACAAATATAATTTGATAGTCCCAAAACATACATGAAGACGTCTAAAACAGTATGTCACAAATAAAATTAGCAGTTCTTCTGACAAGACTGGCAAATTAGTCTGAGAGCAAAAGATATTATGCATAGTCAAAAAATGCAATAGCGTTCTAATGCCAGTTTGATAGGATTGTCTAGTCCTGCTTGTAATCGCTGAACTCCAAAGTTGTTTCACTTCACTATTTAGTAAAGGATCACATTGCAGTATGGCGGACACAGTGTCGGGTGTTTGGCAGCCGAGGGGGCCAGACGTTGGAACCTCTGAAATTGAAAACGTGACGAGTCAGCTATGTCGTTTTGATAGGTTGGCAAGTATTCTGCCAGGATGACAAAGTTGTACTGCATGGACAGCAATGTTAGTCTGCGCATAAGTTTCATAATTGAACGACATTTTGATGCTGCGCGACCTTTGCGGATAATGTGTACTGTTGCTTGATTGTCACAGTAGAATCTAATACGCTGTTGAGACCACTGGTTACCCCATGACATAGCTGCGACAACAATGGGGTATAATTCCAGCAATGCCATAGACAGTTCATCAGTTTCTCCACTGGTCAATTCTTTCGGCCAGCTGTCACAAAACCACTGACCTTTAAAGAAACCTCCAAAGCCAATAGTGGAAGATGCATCGGTATAAAGATCAAGGTCACAAGCATCTACCACGTCATCGTGTAGAAACAAGTGAATTCCATTCCACGATTCCAGGAAATCATGCCATAGTAATAGCTCCTGACGACACTCAAGGTTTAAGGACACGTGATGATGCAACTTTTTCACAGTAGTAGATAACTGAATCAGATAGGATACAAAAGACCTGCCAGGAATAACCACTTTTGCTGCAAAATTCAAGTGGCCTAACAGTGACAGTAATTCACGTTTGGTGCAGGATGTCTTATGCATCATCTGTGCTAATGTCTCTCTTATTCGTTCTTTCTTGTTGTCCGGTAAGTATGCTAACAATTGAGCACTATCAAGCATAATACCTAGGTACTCCAAGACAAATACAGGACCTTCAGTTTTATGACTAGCCAGAGGTATATTGAGGGATTTGAAAATCATGGTCATAATGGCCATTGTCCTCAAAGCGCAGAAATCTGGTCTGTCACAAGTCCAAAAGTCATCCAATAAATGTATGATGAAAGCGACGTCGTAATTGTTGCGCGCTATCCAACAAATGGCCTGAGAAAGGGTGTCAAAGATTTTTGGGCTCGATCGGGAACCAAAAACAAGTCTGACGAAGAAATAATAGTGGCCTTGCCATTTGACTCCATGGAGATGCCAAATAGAAGGGTGTATAGGCATTTGTTTGAATGCATCACTAATGTCAAACTTGCACATGTTGGAATACTGTCCGAACTGTTTGATTTGCCTAATGGCGTCGTCGACTTTTACGTATGACAGAGAATAACATTCTTTATCGATCAGCTCATTCAGGCTCGGTCTCTCTGGGTCATCATGGGGTGCAGACAAGTCTACAATCAGTCGTTTTTTCTTGGAGTATTTACCCTCTGCCACACCCAATGGATTAATACGATATACTGGAAATGGTGGGCTAGAGAAGGGGCCAATCAGAACACCTTTTTCTAATTCGGTCTGGAGTAAGCTTGTCACAGTTTCTGGGTCCCTTCGAGCGGATAAATTATTAGTGCATTCAAGTGATTCTGTTGGTAAATGCGTAATGCCCGTCAGAAAACCATTCCGTAAACCATCACATAAATAGGTCACAAACTTACGGTCAGGGTGATCAGTGAGTTCATCCTCCAATTTATTTACATTAATTGGAGTCGACGCTTCAAAAGTAAAGTCTGTAGGTAGTCAGTGAGATGCACTAGACTGGCTGGTGGATCTGGATTTTTTACATTGGTTAGACGGGTGATTGTTTTTGCACAGTGCACAGATGTGCGTGAAAGGGCAAATCGACCGAGTACATCCTGTGTCGGTGTTAAAGTTGTTACATATTTCTTTCCCTTGGTGAAAGAGTCTTGGGCACCCCCTCCAGTCATCTGTACGCCTATACTCTCGTGGCCCTCTGGTCTCGTTAAATGGCCGTCTGGTGTCTGTAAATTGTCTGCGCGGACAGAAGTCATAAGTGTGTAGGACACTGTGGCATATGGTACAAGAAATTGCCTTGCGCCCTGCAGCCAGTTTGTTGAATATTTCGTAGTCGCAAATGGACCAGTCAATACGTATATTTTCCTGCTGTAACCATGCTGCCGACCTGGTGGCGAACTCAACATGGTAGTCGTAGAAAAGACTACCACCAAAACTATTGGCCATGTCAACAATGTCTGCCTGATAAATATCGAGTTCTTCCCGTCTGTCCCATTTTGCGCACATGACAGATTTATATTTGTCAAAGGCAACCAAGAATTCATTCAGAGTCAGTCTTGTTCAATCTAGGGTCTGGATTGCCTTTGATACGAATTTGATTGCCAAAAGTGTCCATAATGGAACGGTTTTCTGGCAGTTCATGCGCCGGGATTAGAAGAGAGGCCAAATTGACATATTTACCCTCTTGGATGGTGGCTATCTGGTGGGGTTTTAAGTTGGAAATTTTGGGCAAGTCGTGAGAAGGAATGCCAAATTTTCGTCTCCCTGTCAAGACCCCAGTTGAACTCCCAGAGTATGCAGGATTAGGAGCTGTAGCTTCCGGTTGCTGGTACATGGGCACGTGAAATGTAGGCCTACCTGGTAAACTTCGATGATAGGTGTCATGATTCATTTGAGGCACGTCGTGGGCGGTTTGTAAGGTGAAACCCCTGAATCCAGTCCCAGAACTAGTCGCTCCCAGATCCGTTGATGTTGTTACAACGTTGTTGTTGTTGTTGTTGTTCACCGCGGTATGCAGCGACTGACACAAACCACTGACGGTGTTCTGCAATGTTTGCACCGAATTACGTAGTTGGATTAATTCAGAGTCCTGTGCATTAATCGGTTCTCCAATGAATGGGGATTCTTCCCGCATAATTTCGGTCTCTGTGATTATTTCCTGGGGAAAGATTGGGACGGTTTGTCCGAGCTGCTGATCGCTCTCCCTGGGCTCGTTAGCTGTGACACTGGCCGTGGCAGTCGAAGTTGTGTGGCCGGCGCCACGTGGACCCGCTCTCTTTGCCATGCTAAGCTGCAGAGTTTTTTGTAGATCTTTCCTGCCAATTGTCGATGGCATGAAAATACCCATTTCTTCTAATTCGCTGCGGATTTTTTGTGCCGACCAGTTCGCCGAATTGTTCAGATCAAAGTTGCTGGATTTTGACCGATTTGCTGTCGTTTTTCTGTGTTTAGGTCGACCCCTCGTCGATTCGACGATCGGTGCAACTTCGTCATGGCCGCTTTCCAGCTGATTCGGAGACCGTTCGCGTTGTCGTCGACGACTCCTACTTCTAGTGCTATATTGATTGTCCATCTTCAAACTGGAGAATTCGTAAACCCCGAGTCTTATGCTTTAAATAAACCAATAAAGTTCGTTTGGAAGAGGATAATTACAAGTAAATTTCTATAAATGTCTAGCACTACACGGAGATGGCTACAACAGGCGATACTGGCGGGTCTCACGACTGAACAAAGGAATAATTGGTAGTCACGTTATGGTACAAAACCAAGCGAGATATCGCGAGATTCATTTACTGTGCGTCACAAACCATGTCCAATGACAAGCATTAAACAAACATAAAATTGAATAACAAAGGGCACTTGATTGAATAATAACAAAAGGATACAAAATATGACACGGTATTATTAAGTAGCAGCCGTAACGCCTAAGATTCAATTAGACCGCCACTTCATTGAACAGATATGACACTTACCGGTATCGATTGCACAAGAGGCGGATTGACTTCAAAGACGGAATAATCCGATATCCATGATTAACCAGTGCTGTCCGTATTCTGCTAGTCGACCAAGAGAATAGGGGTCCCAAAATGTAAGCAATGCTAACCCGCATTCGCCAAGGTATATGGGACAGATGCAGCACACTCGCAGACGGCGCCATCTTTAATATCTCTGCCGAAAATCTAGTCGGTCAAACGTAAATCACTCTTGTCCACTCAAAAAACCGTACGCGAAAGATAAAATCGTTTGCGAAAGAAACATACTTTCGTGACATACGTTCGCGAAAGAAACTTCCATTTGCGGGAAAAAAAATTGCTTTCGCTAGATAGCATTGTCGATCTTTCGCGTTCCTTTCGCACATCTTTCGCTCTTTCGCGAACGGTTCGCGAATGGTTTGCGAAAGAAGGGGAACTTAATTGCTGGCTGTAGTGTACAATAGCCTGTCTGAGCTCAACAATGCGTCTAGACGTGACCCTTTTCAGCGGCACAAAAGCCTCAACAAAAGCCTCAACAATGCGTTCTTACACCAAGTATCGACCCCAACATTTGTGTCCTATTCCTTTTTACACCCAGAAGCCTCATGGGTGCGCTGGTTATAATCACTTCTTACAACAAGCTGTCTGAGGAGCTGAGCCTCTAAATTCTTCCCATGACCCGAGGTGTGCACAGTAACAGTCACCCAATCAATCCCAGGAAGCACCACGAGGCTACGAGAGAATGGGTCAACGGAAGATGACCTTAAGGATAACCTGATCTCATTTTGGGGTCAGAAACTTTGTTTGTGCAATAAGTGAGTGAATAGGATTTAACGTCACTTTCAACATCATTTCAGTCATATCATTACGGTCATAAGCACGACACTGTTGTTATCCTTAAAACAGCCTTGTGAGTTTTCACTAGTTGGCATTACAATTTAGCATTGGTACAATGTATATAGGTTTAGCCAATTTTATGTCTTTCGCTATATAGCTGAAATATTGCTGAAATATTGCTGAACGTGACATTAAACCTTAATTCTCTTTCTCTCTTATAGTGTTTCTTGAACATGTTAAAGGAGTGGTGCAATTAAATGATCAAATCCTAAGTTAGAAGAAGGGGTAGAAAACCACAAAGTGTCTGATATCAAAATATTGGGGGTTCACCGATGCCAGGACCATAATTTAGAATAAAAACCTTTACTCCAGCCCTCATCCAAATAACACCGGAAAACACTCACAATTCACATTTCTCCTGACTGAGTTCCATTAAAATCACTGTGTACATCCTCTTTTATGTGGAGGGAAGAAAATATGTCATCTGTCATAAAATGAACCGACGCAAGCAACCAAGCGTAATGTGTGCAATACCAAATAACGTCCCAATAAATTATCAGGGAACTGGCGTAAATATAACCCGATCACGCCATTGTTCCCCCTACTATAGCCACTGTTGACCTATCCCAATGAAGCGTAACAAACGCAGAAAGACAGTTACTATAAGTCAATTCCCATTTTCCGTGGCACAGCATACACGTGACGGACCCCTTTAATGTTTTCCCTAACATTTCCGGGAAATTCTGGATCAATTCAATACTAGTTTCCATGGCTCATATTTACATCGTAAATGCAAATTGGAGACAACAGAACAAAGAGCATACAGTCTAAAAAAACTACATTGTGTCTACATGTAATAATATCAAAATATTAGGGTTTCACAGATCCCAATAACAATTAAGATAAAAGCCTGTATTGAAGCCCTCATCCAAATAACACCGGAAAACTCACACAATTCACATTTCTCCTGAAAGAGCTTCATCAAAATCAGTTTTACGCGGAGGGGAGAAAATATGCCATCTTTTATAAAATGAGATGCGAGCAGCCAAACCTAATGTGTGTAATTCCAAATGACGTCCCAATACATAATCGTGGGACTGGCATCAATATGACCTGACCACGCCATTGTTCCTCAACTATAGCTACCATCGATCTATCTCAATGAATTGTAACAAACGCAGATAGGCGGTTACTATAAGTCAATTCCCATTTTCCGTGGTGCAGCGTATAGGCGACAGACCCCTTTGATGCTTTTCCCTATAATGTTTCCGGGAAATTTTCCCCTCCAGATCGGTTCAATAATAGTTTCCATGGCTCGTGTTTACATCGTAAAAACAAATCGGAGACAATAGAACAAAGAGTATAGACATAGCTCAACTGACAAAATTGTCCGTCAACAAAGGAAATATCTGATGGCGCTCATGATTGTTGGACAGGACCGGGCTGTCACAAGCCGGAAGCTACACACAGAAACATTTGTTAACATAAATGGTATTGCTCTTGTACAAGTAGCTTGTCTACCAGTCAGATGCAAGATAAAGTGGTTTTAGATATTCTTTTTGGAAGATATGAGCAACATTCCATAAAAATGGAGGGAGACGGGTACCCGTGTTCGTAGTCAGATGGTCAGGATAATTACCTTTTACCAGGTGTCCCTAGCTGTTTGTAGTCAGATGGTCAGGAATATTACCCTTGACCAGGTGTCCCTGTTTGCAGTCAGATGGTCAGGAATATTACCCTTGACCAGGTGTCCCTGTTTGCAGTCAGATGGTCAGGATAATTACCGCTTATCAAGGAACTGGCTTGTCACCTAACCATACCAAGGAGGCCTTAGCTTAATATTTGTCAGAAGAGTTAAACATAATTTGATGATCAGACAAGTATATATGGTAGTTCCTGGATGATTTCATCATTGAAGGAAACAAAATTTTCAACCAGGGTCATAGAATTCAACATTATACAGCGAA
Organism: Hanleya hanleyi; assembly: GCA_036873755.1. NCBI lineage: Eukaryota > Metazoa > Mollusca > Polyplacophora > Lepidopleurida > Hanleyidae > Hanleya > Hanleya hanleyi. The sequence goes on from JAVTVY010044987.1 coordinate 194,831, forward strand.
GTTTGCCATGAAGAGATGCATATAGTCACTCTTTTGAGACGGGTTTACCAGCTGAAAGCTGAAGACAGATTGAATTGTCCAGGCCTCTTGTTTTGTGAGACAACAGGCGAGTGACAATCACTCGCCTTATTTATTCTCAGGAGTGTGGTTAGCACACCTAAAATCACACCCCTTAAATGAGTCTAGGCGAGTGATGGGTTATCTCCCTTGATAACAGACGAACAGTGACCAATAATGATGTGAAATTTGACAGTGAGTGGTTCTCCTGCAATTTTTCTTTTCAAAAAATGAGGTGGGTGTTTTTAAATTTATTATTATTAATTTTTTTATTTGGCACACATGTTCTTTCAAACTTAGAGCACCAGTGGAAAGTTGATGTCAACATTGATATGTCAAAGACAACTATTCCCCTAATTTCTGCAATTAGAACTCATTATATCAAAGAATTTAGATCCAACTAACACCCTTTTTAAAGAATGAAAATTTATGGGGAGTTAACCAGTATTCCAACTATATTTACTTATATTTATCAGAAGTCTCCCCTTGTAAATTGCTGATTCCAATAAATTAGAATCAGCCACCAGAGTCCCATTGGAATGATCAATTAATTGAAATGTCTGCATAGAAAAACTTCCATTTGTGACACACAACATGAGACGGCAATTACAATATACAGTTTATTGAATTTGGCACAAGGAGGCACGCTTGGGCATACATACCTAAAAACTTACTGCTATTCGGGATTCTACATAATAATTTCCCTATCTAGAAGATATGTCACCCAAGCGTGCTCCATCAGATTGACTAGTACATGTATATCATGACATTGAATAATTGTATTTGAGTACAGGTATAAAAGCCAAGCTGCCATTAACTCTTTGCTACTTGCTGATAGTCTCGTTTGTCAGCCTTGTATGTTCGGATAAATGCATGCGAGAGGATTTTGTTATAGACAGTCTTTTTTTGAAGCAATATATTTGCATGTAGCTTGATTGAAACCCCGCTAAATATATATATTTTCAGAAAGCCCATACTTTAGTTAATCTGTCCTTCAAAATATCTGCCCATTTGTGTCTAAAATAAAACCAGACCAGGCGAGAAAATGAAATAAACAAAAAAAAAATCTCTGATTTCGACAACATTACCGTGAGTGTATGTCCCAGCCAAATGATAGTTTCCATAAAAAATCTCTTCACGATTCGCCCAATTCAACCGGACGATCGTGCTAAAATACCAGTGCATCGTCCGTGTGGGTTTTAATCCGACATATAAATCCGAGAAACCCTTTATTTCCATTGTAAATCCAACAGTCGGCTCGCTAAAGTTTCAACGAAGCCATTTTTTTTGGCGAGAAATTCAACCGGCACACGCAGACAAGGCGGCCGGCCAATCGCTGCCATTGTCTCACACGTCTCAACTAATCGGGCTTCGCGATACTAACAGAGCCCGATCGAGGTCAATTTGGTCACGCTATCAAAGAATGATCACATCTCTATCCAATCAAATCCTTCGTTATTCATCCTATCCAATCAAATCACTCGTCACAGGTCGAAAGACCCGGAAATGACCTTTAAAATGAAACCAATATCTCTAACATTCTACCGCGGGAAATGGGATTTCGATAGCGTTGAAAATGGTCAAAAAACGGCAAATTCTTCGCCGATTTTCTCAATTTTCACCACAAGGAAGGTACGTCTTCAATAAAATAAACTTGTTATACGTTTATTGCATGATTTACAATAAAATTTGAACGTATATTGTCGACTATTTCCTTGTCCAACGATGTGGACTACCGACGACCTCTCACTTGACGAACATTTTACTGTGCGGCGATTTTTTTGCGTGGTGGTGAATTGCAGCCGGTTTCGGCCGTTATGGGTATATATGATGCCGGCCGGTTTTGGCCGGTATAAGTACGAAAGGGTTAAATGACTAGGGGCAGCGTGACCTGCTAATGACTAAGAACAGCGGGAGCTGCTGATGCAGGAGGCAGCGGGAGCTGCTGATGTAGGAAGCAGCGGGAGCTGCATAGTGTTATGGTAATAGACAATCGGAGCTGTGCCCACTGTCTATTCAGAAAGATGCAGCGGGAGCTGTCTATACTATGACAAGAGGCAGCGGGAGCTGCATTGTCTCAAAATTGTAATAGACCATGGGATCTGTGCCCACTGTCTATTCAGAAAAGATGCAGCGGGAGCTGTCTATACTAGGACAAGAGGCAGCGGGAGCTGCATTGTCTCAAAATTGTAATAGACAATGGGAGCTGTGCCCACTGTTTATACAGTTCAACAGCGAGAGCTGTAGATAAGATGCAGCGGGAGCTGACTATAATAGGACAAGAGGCAGCGGGAGCTGCATTGTCTCAAATCTATAGCAGACCGCGGGAGCTGTTCCCGTTGCCTGTACAGTAACTATCGATAATTGTAGATATAAACCGCAAGAAGCTGCCAATATCTGGCTACAGCGGGAGCTGTTATTATGACCAGGGGCAGCGGGAGCTGCATGGTCTATGAATGTAGCAGACAGCGGGAGCTGTTCCGACTGTGTGTACAGTACAAACTATGAAAAACACTAGTCTATATTTCGCAGCGGGAGCTGCTTGTAGGTATCTTGGGGGTGAATGAACGCAAGTATGAAGTGAATATCGCCAAATGGATGTAATTACTTTAACAGGAATTACATACAGACCCCCAAGATGATATATGTTAAGTATAAGGATAACCATGCTAGGTGTACCATATGGAGGCAAACCAATATAAACAATTTTTATAAAAGGTCAATTACAGGAAATAATAGACAAGATAAAAAGACGACATATCAAGATCACTAACATTTCTATGCAATATTGCATACATAATACTACCTGGTTATGGAAAACAAGATACATGCAATATCATTTACTAGACTTACACGCTGAACAATTAAATGGACTAGACAAATGACTCTTCTAACCTAGCTTATATATGTCATTTGGTACATACACCTATGACCAAGTTCACATCAAGGCGGCCATGGCCATTTGAGCGGTCTGAAATGAACCACTGGATGTATGAATGTATCTATTGTAACAGTCTGATGACCAGCGTCCCAAAAGTTTGATCATGTGATCTTGCACGCCAGCACGAGCAGCAGACGACGCCGCTCCTGAACGAAAAGAATGACCCGAAAACAGGCCAGGTTGAAGGCCAATTCTACTTATCACTGAGCGTAAATTCTGTATAAACACTGATCGTGAAAGTGGATTACCATCATCTGTGATAAATAGTGGGTGTGATGGGTTGTGCCCAAAGCCCAAGTTGCATCTGATGGACATGTAGTTTTGGAGAGCCAGCACAGGGCATATCTTGGAATTTTTGAATAATGTCAATGTTATTCCTCTCCTGAAAGGGTCAGTTTTGGAAGCTTTGAGGCGGAGGTAAACACATGGCTTAGTACTATCGAATTGGATATCTCCTAAACATAAGTGAAATTGGGGAATAAATTTTCCCATCACAGTAAATTCACCACATCGAAGAAAACCAAAGAAAGCTACAGTGATTGCAGTTTTCATCATTATATCAGTAAATTGTGAAAATACTCCTTTTTGCAACGTTTTACAAATGCATGATACTATATCGGCTGTAATTGGTAGTCTGTGTCTAACAATAACACCTTGTTCACGTTTGATAGATTTACATATCAAGCTCAATCGCTCTAAGGTTGACCCATTTTGATCTGTTAATGGGTTAGGTAGACCAGCTTCCAGGTATGTAAATCTAATCCCACACAAATATAATTTGATAGTCCCAAAACATACATGAAGACGTCTAAAACAGTATGTCACAAATAAAATTAGCAGTTCTTCTGACAAGACTGGCAAATTAGTCTGAGAGCAAAAGATATTATGCATAGTCAAAAAATGCAATAGCGTTCTAATGCCAGTTTGATAGGATTGTCTAGTCCTGCTTGTAATCGCTGAACTCCAAAGTTGTTTCACTTCACTATTTAGTAAAGGATCACATTGCAGTATGGCGGACACAGTGTCGGGTGTTTGGCAGCCGAGGGGGCCAGACGTTGGAACCTCTGAAATTGAAAACGTGACAACGAGTCAGCTATGTCGTTTTGATAGGTTGGCAAGTATTCTGCCAGGATGACAAAGTTGTACTGCATGGACAGCAATGTTAGTCTGCGCATAAGTTTCATAATTGAACGACATTTTGATGCTGCGCGACCTTTGCGGATAATGTGTACTGTTGCTTGATTGTCACAGTAGAATCTAATACGCTGTTGAGACCACTGGTTACCCCATGACATAGCTGCGACAACAATGGGGTATAATTCCAGCAATGCCATAGACAGTTCATCAGTTTCTCCACTGGTCAATTCTTTCGGCCAGCTGTCACAAAACCACTGACCTTTAAAGAAACCTCCAAAGCCAATAGTGGAAGATGCATCGGTATAAAGATCAAGGTCACAAGCATCTACCACGTCATCGTGTAGAAACAAGTGAATTCCATTCCACGATTCCAGGAAATCATGCCATAGTAATAGCTCCTGACGACACTCAAGGTTTAAGGACACGTGATGATGCAACTTTTTCACAGTAGTAGATAACTGAATCAGATAGGATACAAAAGACCTGCCAGGAATAACCACTTTTGCTGCAAAATTCAAGTGGCCTAACAGTGACAGTAATTCACGTTTGGTGCAGGATGTCTTATGCATCATCTGTGCTAATGTCTCTCTTATTCGTTCTTTCTTGTTGTCCGGTAAGTATGCTAACAATTGAGCACTATCAAGCATAATACCTAGGTACTCCAAGACAAATACAGGACCTTCAGTTTTATGACTAGCCAGAGGTATATTGAGGGATTTGAAAATCATGGTCATAATGGCCATTGTCCTCAAAGCGCAGAAATCTGGTCTGTCACAAGTCCAAAAGTCATCCAATAAATGTATGATGAAAGCGACGTCGTAATTGTTGCGCGCTATCCAACAAATGGCCTGAGAAAGGGTGTCAAAGATTTTTGGGCTCGATCGGGAACCAAAAACAAGTCTGACGAAGAAATAATAGTGGCCTTGCCATTTGACTCCATGGAGATGCCAAATAGAAGGGTGTATAGGCATTTGTTTGAATGCATCACTAATGTCAAACTTGCACATGTTGGAATACTGTCCGAACTGTTTGATTTGCCTAATGGCGTCGTCGACTTTTACGTATGACAGAGAATAACATTCTTTATCGATCAGCTCATTCAGGCTCGGTCTCTCTGGGTCATCATGGGGTGCAGACAAGTCTACAATCAGTCGTTTTTTCTTGGAGTATTTACCCTCTGCCACACCCAATGGATTAATACGATATACTGGAAATGGTGGGCTAGAGAAGGGGCCAATCAGAACACCTTTTTCTAATTCGGTCTGGAGTAAGCTTGTCACAGTTTCTGGGTCCCTTCGAGCGGATAAATTATTAGTGCATTCAAGTGATTCTGTTGGTAAATGCGTAATGCCCGTCAGAAAACCATTCCGTAAACCATCACATAAATAGGTCACAAACTTACGGTCAGGGTGATCAGTGAGTTCATCCTCCAATTTATTTACATTAATTGGAGTCGACGCTTCAAAAGTAAAGTCTGTAGGTAGTCAGTGAGATGCACTAGACTGGCTGGTGGATCTGGATTTTTTACATTGGTTAGACGGGTGATTGTTTTTGCACAGTGCACAGATGTGCGTGAAAGGGCAAATCGACCGAGTACATCCTGTGTCGGTGTTAAAGTTGTTACATATTTCTTTCCCTTGGTGAAAGAGTCTTGGGCACCCCCTCCAGTCATCTGTACGCCTATACTCTCGTGGCCCTCTGGTCTCGTTAAATGGCCGTCTGGTGTCTGTAAATTGTCTGCGCGGACAGAAGTCATAAGTGTGTAGGACACTGTGGCATATGGTACAAGAAATTGCCTTGCGCCCTGCAGCCAGTTTGTTGAATATTTCGTAGTCGCAAATGGACCAGTCAATACGTATATTTTCCTGCTGTAACCATGCTGCCGACCTGGTGGCGAACTCAACATGGTAGTCGTAGAAAAGACTACCACCAAAACTATTGGCCATGTCAACAATGTCTGCCTGATAAATATCGAGTTCTTCCCGTCTGTCCCATTTTGCGCACATGACAGATTTATATTTGTCAAAGGCAACCAAGAATTCATTCAGAGTCAGTCTTGTTCAATCTAGGGTCTGGATTGCCTTTGATACGAATTTGATTGCCAAAAGTGTCCATAATGGAACGGTTTTCTGGCAGTTCATGCGCCGGGATTAGAAGAGAGGCCAAATTGACATATTTACCCTCTTGGATGGTGGCTATCTGGTGGGGTTTTAAGTTGGAAATTTTGGGCAAGTCGTGAGAAGGAATGCCAAATTTTCGTCTCCCTGTCAAGACCCCAGTTGAACTCCCAGAGTATGCAGGATTAGGAGCTGTAGCTTCCGGTTGCTGGTACATGGGCACGTGAAATGTAGGCCTACCTGGTAAACTTCGATGATAGGTGTCATGATTCATTTGAGGCACGTCGTGGGCGGTTTGTAAGGTGAAACCCCTGAATCCAGTCCCAGAACTAGTCGCTCCCAGATCCGTTGATGTTGTTACAACGTTGTTGTTGTTGTTGTTCACCGCGGTATGCAGCGACTGACACAAACCACTGACGGTGTTCTGCAATGTTTGCACCGAATTACGTAGTTGGATTAATTCAGAGTCCTGTGCATTAATCGGTTCTCCAATGAATGGGGATTCTTCCCGCATAATTTCGGTCTCTGTGATTGTTTCCTGGGGAAAGATTGGGACGGTTTGTCCGAGCTGCTGATCGCTCTCCCTGGGCTCGTTAGCTGTGACACTGGCCGTGGCAGTCGAAGTTGTGTGGCCGGCGCCACGTGGACCCGCTCTCTTTGCCATGCTAAGCTGCAGAGTTTTTTGTAGATCTTTCCTGCCAATTGTCGATGGCATGAAAATACCCATTTCTTCTAATTCGCTGCGGATTTTTTGTGCCGACCAGTTCGCCGAATTGTTCAGATCAAAGTTGCTGGATTTTGACCGATTTGCTGCCGTTTTTCTGTGTTTAGGTCGACCCCTCGTCGATTCGACGATCGGTGCAACTTCGTCATGGCCGCTTTCCAGCTGATTCGGAGACCGTTCGCGTTGTCGTCGACGACTCCTACTTCTAGTGCTATATTGATTGTCCATCTTCAAACTGGAGAATTCGTAAACCCCGAGTCTTATGCTTTAAATAAACCAATAAAGTTCGTTTGGAAGAGGATAATTACAAGTAAATTTCTATAAATGTCTGGCACTACACGGAGATGGCTACAACAGGCGATACTGGCGGGTCTCACGACTGAACAAAGGAATAATTGGTAGTCACGTTATGGTACAAAACCAAGCGAGATATCGCGAGATTCATTTACTGTGCGTCACAAACCATGTCCAATGACAAGCATTAAACAAACATAAAATTGAATAACAAAGGGCACTTGATTGAATAATAACAAAAGGATACAAAATATGACACGGTATTATTAAGTAGCAGCCGTAACGCCCAAGATTCAATTAGACCGCCACTTCATTGAACAGATATGACACTTACCGGTATCGATTGCACAAGAGGCGGATTGACTTCAAAGACGGAATAATCCGATATCCATGATTAACCAGTGCTGTCCGTATTCTGCTAGTCGACCAAGAGAATAGGGGTCCCAAAATGTAAGCAATGCTAACCCGCATTCGCCAAGGTATATGGGACAGATGCAGCACACTCGCAGACGGCGCCATCTTTAATATCTCTGCCGAAAATCTAGTCGGTCAAACGTAAATCACTCTTGTCCACTCAAAAAACCGTACGCGAAAGATAAAATCGTTTGCGAAAGAAACATACTTTCGTGACATACGTTCGCGAAAGAAACTTCCATTTGCGGGAAAAAAAATTGCTTTCGCTAGATAGCATTGTCGATCTTTCGCGTTCCTTTCGCACATCTTTCGCTCTTTCGCGAACGGTTCGCGAATGGTTCGCGAAAGAAGGGGAACTTAATTGCTGGCTGTAGTGTACAATAGCCTGTCTGAGCTCAACAATGCGTCTAGACGTGACCCTTTTCAGCGGCACAAAAGCCTCAACAAAAGCCTCAACAATGCGTTCTTACACCAAGTATCGACCCCAACATTTGTGTCCTATTCCTTTTTACACCCAGAAGCCTCATGGGTGCGCTGGTTATAATCACTTCTTACAACAAGCTGTCTGAGGAGCTGAGCCTCTAAATTCTTCCCATGACCCGAGGTGTGCACAGTAACAGTCACCCAATCAATCCCAGGAAGCACCACGAGGCTACGAGAGAATGGGTCAACGGAAGATGACCTTAACTCTTTGCTACTTGCTGATAGTCTCGTTTGTCAGCCTTGTATGTTCGGATAAATGCATGCGAGAGGATTTTGTTATAGACAGTCTTTTTTTGAAGCAATATATTTGCATGTACAATGTAGCTTGATTGAAACCCCGCTAAATATATATATTTTCAGAAAGCCCATACTTTAATTAATCTGTCCTTCAAAATATCTGCCCATTTGTGTCTAAAATAAAACCAGACCAGGCGAGAAAATGAAATAAACAAAAAAAAAATCTCTGATTTTGACAACATTACCGTGAGTGTATGTCCCAGCCAAATGATAGTTTCCATAAAAAATCTCTTCACGATTCGCCCAATTCAACCGGACGATCGTGCTAAAATACCAGTGCATCGTCCGTGTGGGTTTTAATCCGACATATAAATCCGAGAAACCCTTTATTTCCATTGTAAATCCAACAGTCGGCTCGCTAAAGTTTCAATGAAGCCATTTTCTTTGGCGAGAAATTCAACCGGCACACGCAGACAAGGCGGCCGGCCAATCGCTGCCATTGTCTCACACGTCTCAACTAATCGGGCTTCGCGATACTAACAGAGCCCGATCGAGGTCAATTGGTCACGCTATCAAAGAATGATCACATCTCTATCCAATCAAATCCTTCGTTATTCAATCCTA